>JAMQGT020012911.1:0-84085 GCA_024447675.2 Pterophyllum scalare | reverse complement strand
GTGTTGTGGCGCCTTCGTTCAGTTACGTATTGCTGCTGCTGCTGCTGCTGCTGCTGCTGCTGCTGCTGCTGCTGCAGCCTTGCGCGTCCATAATGGCTTAATTTTTGATTTTTTGCTCGGGGGCCTTTAATACATCAAAGTGAGATGGTTAGGCCAAGCAGCCACGATACAAGGAAGGTGAAAAATTAAATCATATCCAACACAGAGGCGACTGAATGGACTTTGAGGCCTTTCTAATCAGGATTGAGTGCCGCAAAGGCCAGAGATTGAATGGCACTTGGGTTAAAGGGCCAATTGAGGCGACGGGTTTTCAAATCCGGATGTAAAAATGATAAAATCACACTGGCTAGCTCTGAAAGAGAAGTGATGGAGAAGAGGAAATTCAACAGTCTCTTATCTGTTCATTTCTATCTTACTGATGTGGAGGTGTCTGAATTTGAGGGTGTTTTTTAGGTGGATATGTTTGGAAAAAAAGCTCAGGGCATGAGGGGGTGAGTGAAATATGTGCTGTGGGTTTATGTAGATCTGGAGGAAATGACTGCTTGTGGAATGAAATGTTAGAGGAAGCATTCTGTGGTCTCAAATTCTCTTTGCTGTCACCTGTTTTCACCGCGACCCGCTACAGAGCACTACAGTTGTCATTATCAGTCTGCATTTATATCTATTCTATCAAACGTCTTCACAGAAACGCAGTAACTCCACCTGTGAATCTTTTTTTTTTTTTTCTTGAAAGACTCAGATTCAGGCGGCAGTCGGGGTTTCTTTTGGCAGCAGCCTGTTAGACGTATTGAGCAAATTGCTTTAAATCCACTTAAAGCTGTTGTTTCAAAAAGTAATCACATTATTGTGATTGAGTTACCCGGAAGGCTGCTGTTTACTGAAAGCAACTGTGTGACTTAGCGAAGTTGGTAACCCACTAATCGCGTGTGTATTCAAGGCTCGGTAAGATGAAAGTGTGAACAAACCTATAACAGAAACTCTGAGCAGAGAGGGAAAGAGAGGAAGCACTCACAGACAGAAGCTGGAGCCACTCAGCCAACCTGAAGTAATGATACACATCCATAGCAAATTATCATCTCTCCCAAGCGGCCACTTTCATGTGTACACCTGTTCAGCTCCTCATTAACACACATGTGACCAGCCAATCATATGGCAGCAACTCATAGCATTGTGAGACATGAGCAAGACAATCTGCTGTAGTTCAAACTGAGCATCTGAATGGGGAAGAAAGGTGACTTTGAACGTGGCATTGTTGTTGGTGCCAGACGGGTTGTCTGAATATTTCAGAAACTGCTGATCCACTGGGATTTTTCCCACACACTCATATCAAAGGTTTACAGAAAATGGACCAAAAAAGCCATAATGGTCAGAGGAGACTGCTTTGAGCTGACAGGAAGGCAACAATAACTCAAATCACCACTTATCACAACCACGACATGCAGAAGAGCATCTCCGAACGGACAAAAAGTCGAACCTTGAAGCAGATGAGCTGAAACAGCAGAAGACCACGCCGGATGCCATTCCTGTCGACTAACAATGGGAAACTGAAGCTAAAATTCACCCAGGCTCACCAAAGTTGGCTCATCTGAGTCTCAATTTCTGCTGCAACATTTGGATAGTAGGATCAGAATTTGGTGAAGGCAACATGGATCCATCTCGCCTTGTATCAGTGGGTCAGTCTGGTGTGGGGTGGGGCTGTAAAGGTCCTGAGGGGTATTTTCTTGACACACTTTAGGCTATTCTCACTTTGTGAGAGGCAGGGTACACCCTGGACTGGTCGCCAACCTGTCGATAACACAGAGAGACAGACAACCATTCGCACCTGTGGGCAATTTAGAATCACCAGTTAACCTAACCCCACCAACTGCATGTCTTTGGACTGTGGAAGGAAGGCAGAGTATCTGGAGGGAACCCACAGAGACATGGAGAGCACACGCAAACTCCACACAGAAAGTTCCTGGGCAGATGGTGGAGTCAAACCCTGCTGTGAGGCAGCAGTGCCGCAATATTAGAGTCTCATCACATGCGCTGCCCGTCACCAGAAATGCAAGTAACAGCACGATGACTGCAGTTCACATAAACAACTATGGTTTCAAATCTCTTAAACTAAGAGGAATTTGGATTTTGTCACAGCAATAAAAAAGAAAAATGATTTTCTGTGATTATTCAGGAACACGTGATCTCTGCAGGCCTGCTGCGCTGCACAGTTTGACACGGTGTTTGCTTTATCCTGCGTAATGAGAAGAAATCTGGTTAAAAATGTGAATGCAGACTCATTTCAAATCCTCGTAAGATCCCTGCCCCAGACCCTCATGCCTTATAACCCATAAGTGGATGATCATGGGGCTTATTTGACAAAACATCCCTATAGTAGCTTTATTCTAACTCATAGCATCTGTCTCTATTTGGCTCTGAAAACCTAGATGTGAAATGAGAGCCCCCAGTGACCCAGAGTCAGCAACCATCTGGTCTAAATTACCTTCAGTTCACTTTGCACTGGTTAAATAGTTATCTGCTTTGCTGATTTATATCAGTTTATTTGCTTTCATGCACGAGTGACTATGATTACAAGGTATTTAAATTTCAGATTTGAAGATTTCTGTCGCTTTTGAATGTTAGTTCAGAAGAACAGCATCATCTGGCATCTTACTGCAGATTGTAGTTGCTGTAAAAGGGAACAAAAACAGGGCATGCTGATCTTGAATTCAAATGGGAAAGCATTTATGCAGCTGTAAGATCTCAAAACAAGTCATCAGACCTCTAAATTTGTCTTCCAGACTTGCCCTGCAGTGATGAGCGCACACATTTGTGGCTCAAACACACAAAAACAACGCTTTAAACCGAGCCACGCTATTAATATTACATGCAAACTGTGCCTGAGATCACACGGTTTCTAAATTCTGTCCAACAGAGGACTCTCTGCGTGATTTAATGCAGCAGAAAAGCCGTAAAAGCAATAATAAAACAGGCCAGGAACGGAGGCTGTAGCTCGGCTCATCTTTTAAAGGCCGATAAAGAGGCAGCATTATGAGACATTTTACCAGCTGAGCTCCCTTAAACGACTGCAGACCACAGCTGAGCTGCTGTTTTCTAGAAGAGAGGGGTGTAGAAATACTCTTCTCTCCTTGCTGCTGAACTCCAGAAGCCCAGCCCTGGATCAGTTCATGTTATTACACCTGCAAGCAATGAAGTGGGCCAGGAAGATCTGCGACACACTGGAGATCCACTTAAGGGAGAGTCTGAGGCTTCCAGCGGCTGCGTCTCTCTCTCTCCATCCTCTATTTTTTCTGTCTCATGCAGCGTCTTTTCTCTCTCCTGCTCGTTTCATTCTTCTGCTTTTTGATTTTTAAAAACTCATCAAAGGAGATTTTATAAGCATGAATTCACCGTTTGATGAGACTTGCTCCCTCCATGGGCAGTTTGACAGTAAAGGAGGCGCCACACGCTGTGCTATCCGATCTGTTTCTTATTCCCTTTAAACAGTTTCCACAAACATATAAACACAGAATCAACATTTTCCGTCTCTCTCTCTCCACATTCTTTTCTTCTGCAGATTTTTTTTTCCCCCCTGAATTCCTTGCTTTTATTCTGTGTAGGCGCCTCTTCCAAAGAGCGTTAACTCTTCCACTCCTCTCTCCAGTCTTCAGTACGGTCGTACAACCAGTGAGGGAAAAACTCCCGATAATAAACTGCAGAGCTGATCAATTATGCTTTCTGAGTACGAGGAGGGAAACGCAGTGCAGCTCTTCGGAAGTGCAGCAACTTTTTAGATTTTGCAGATCGTGCACAACAGGGCAGCATTTCATGAGCCGCATTAATGAGTCAGCCAGGTGTTAGAAAAAGGTAAAAAAAAAAATGCTGAGCTGAGACACCCCCCCCCAAACTGGCCTTCCAGCTTTGCTTTGAAGGCTGGGGGTGTGGTATCACCAATTGATACATACTGGACAAAAAAGGAATGCAAGTTTTACGTCGTCAAATACGTTTTCAATCGTTCTTTTAAATCCAGTTCTCACAACATCGCTTTAATGCCGCTGGCACGTTTGTCCAAGATGCTGCTGCAGCCTTGCATGTCCATGAGGGCATCATCTCTGATCTGATTGTTCTTGGTGGAAATCTGATTGGACAGAGGGACTGAGGTGAGGGTCACCAACCTGTACTTGTGCCAGTCTTGCTGCAGCACCCCACCTCGTTTTCCACAGCGGGTTTGCTCATTTCAGTTTAGTTATGTTTTTTTGTTTTTTGTTTTTTGTTTTGGTTTTCATTTTAGCTTGTTTTATAATAATAATAAAGAGGTGATTATAACTGGCAACTGACTGTCTCAACAAACACATGCACATAGGTAATTTTCTAGGTACACAATAGTTCTGTCTAAAGTTTAGTTTTTATCATTATTATTTTAGATAACTAAAAATATTTTTTCTGTAGTAATTTGTTTAGTTTTACCAAACCACAAAAAACTATAAAAGATGTGAAAATGAACCAGCGTTTGATTTTTTAAAAAATGTGCACAATAACTGTATCAATTTTCTTGAATTTTTCTTTTCTTTGTGTTCTGAGATAACAAACTGAATGTCTTGATTGAACAGTAACACTATACCTTCGTGTTTTTAAACTTTATGATGGACATTTTTTGATAAATTGATAAAATAATTGCTGCATAACTGAGTGAAAGTCACCCTAAATTGCAGCCCTGATTCAATAGCAATATAGCAAAGCTAAAATGAATGAACTACAATATGAGACTACTCTGCAGTTTGATCCTGCCTTGTCAGCAAACTTTCTTTCTCCCAGATTACACTGTTACAGCAATAATAAACAACGGTATTGTGTACCTGCTGAAAGCTGCTCTACAGGCTCATGAAGTGTTTGGATATCAGTGGCTGCAGATCACCTAACAGCAGAGAAAAAAAACAGTAAGAAAAACAAAACGATACAGAAACATGAAACAAAACTGTCAGAGGGATTTTTTGAAGTGAAGCAACTCTCATAAAACAGGCTGTCAGATTTCACAGCTGTTCCAAATTGAGGGGAGAGGGCATTTTCTCAACTATTGTAAAAAATTATTTTGCACTGATGTTGGAAAAAATGAATTCTGCAAAATCTGATGTTTTGGAGAGAAATTTTTAATACAACATTACAGTATGAAACTTAAGTCCAACTCGAGTCTCACTACTTCACTTTATCCACACTTCAACTGTCTATGCATCTGAAAGATAAAGAAATGAAAAGTAGGCTAAATATATTGTAATAATTCCAGGATGACTCATGGAAATGAAACTGTTTATGTTCACATCTTTAAGAGCTGTCATATGGTGCAGTTATGCAGTTTTATTGCATTTAAATTTTTTAAGTTTATGGATGCGTGATGTGGTTTCTTGTGCAGCCAAGAACAGCATTAAGATTTGACAACAAAAAGCCACCTTCTGTTGCTATTATTCACGTTTAGGCAGCACGGCCATTAACAGGTTGGAGACAGCAACATTTGCATGCAGCGCAAGAAAAATGGGAATTACGACAAAAGCTGATTTGTCAGCTGCAGAAAGACAAGAAATTAAATTTAAAGTGCACAAGCGAGGACAAACTGACGGTCCTTTCAGCAGGAGGAGCAGTGCTGATTTCTACAGTATGCTCAAATTAAGGGAGCACTCGATCATCACAGTGTAACACACAGTCGGTTAGAGTTCAGGGGTATCAGTCTGTCCAGCGGGCTGTTCACATGCATGCTTCTGACTAGACTGTCTTACGGTGAATCTGAGGATTTCGTAACTTGCCTAACACACTCAGGGAACCGCTTGTCAGCATGCGGAGGTCCGTGTGACAATATGCCTCCCAGATCATCACTGGCCCACTGCCAAACCAGTCATGCTGGATGATGCTGAAAGTATCACAACATTCGCCATGGTGTCTCCAGATTCTTTCATGACTGTCACATGTGCTCAGTGTGAGCCTGCTGTCATCTGAAGAGAGGGCACTCTCTGGCAAATGCCAATCAAGCTGCACAGTGCTGGGATGCGAGCACTGGTCCCACCGAAGGTTTTTTGGCCCCCGTTCTCCCGTCATGGAGTTTGTTTCTGACAAGTTTGGTCAGAAACCTGCACATCAGTAGCCCTCTGGAAGTCATTTTGCAGGGCTGTGGCAGTTCTCCTCCTATTCCTCCTCCATAAAGGAGCAGAAAAAAGGGGAAGAGAAAACCAGTCAGAAGGGATAACTACTCCCGCTCCTCTGCACCTGTTGTCACTTTTTGCTACAAAGCTGGTGAAATGGTTTCATAATGGTTTATGCTTCCTAACTGGACAGATTGATATCCCTTACATTTAACTGAGTTTGTGTTATACCATGATGACTCAGAGTTTCCGCAATTTTTCTGAGCACTGTATATTTCCTAGTAATAAACTTAATATGGAGGGTTACATCTGCTAGGATATCAGTCTGGGTATCTGCTGCTTTTGACCAATCAGTGGCCTAAAGACTGTTTAAAATGCCCTTCCTTCTTCCTGTCTCTAAGCCAGCAGCCTCTGCAGGAACAGAGTCTCCCCAAACCAAATTATTTCTTCCCTTTTTCTTTTTGTAATTCAAATTTTCTTGATCTGAAACTTGTTGAAGCCCATTTTGTTTCCTCCTTTCTGTTGCTATTCCCTGAGCCAGAGCAATAACATGGAGGTTATAAAAACTGCTTAAATAACAGCACAACAGCAATGTAGGTTACACCATATTTTTCATGTAAAAGGTACACAACAGTTGCATGCTTTTATTGCTTTAGTGTAACAGGGAAATTGTCTCATAGGTACTTTGTTTTATTTGACTTGTATTTGCAGCTTTATTTCCCACATCGCTGCATGCTTTCTGTTTCCTGAAATACTGCTTACAGCAAATAATGCAAGGACAGGAATTGCTCTTATGTCTTTAAAAAGAAAACATACATTTCCCTTCTTACTACTTTGTAGTTTTTGCTGACAAACCAGCCCGAGGGAGGAAAGAAGAAACATTAAACTAGTCAGAGACTGAGCTTGATTCAACAATTCACAGCCACCTGCTCAGAGCCTGACATCCAAACAGCACAAACATCTGATTCTGGTTTTTCAAGCACCTCTATAGCCGTGAGTGACTCTCTCAGGGTCTTCAGCAAAAACCCTCCGGCAGAGTTTGACCTCTGAAACGGCAAACTCTCGCTTTGCACTGCTAGAGCTGACGGGATTGAGACTGGAGAATAATTACGCAGACGCTGCTCTCCCACAGTGAAACTTTCATCCTCTACACGCGGTTCACGTTGAGGAAATGCAAGATGAGTGGCCTTGTGACTGGAAGCAGGCCAGCTCGAATCAGCAGAATATCTACAGAAATCTGGGTGGTGGAAGTGAGGCGGGTAACACTTCCTCTTCTTTCAGACGCACACTTGAACAGCACACGCTCCGCCTCCCAAAATAATTGTACTCAAAGGCCCTCGAGAGCTGGTATGTGAATGCATGTGACCCTCCGTCCTCTTCCAACAGAGAGAGTGTTCTCAGTGGTTCTCCTCAGTCAGTAGCTTAAGACAAAAAAAAAAAAAACTTCATTAACAAGCACTGAAAGCCTTGTAGTGTCAGCCTGTGGGTCTTTACATCTGGATGCCTTAGCTTACCCTCTAACAGCTCATTTTAATGCACAGCATTTGCAGATGGTGAATGGACTGATACTTGTATAGCACTCTTTTACTACAAGCCTCATTCACCCAATCATCACACACACATTCATACAAGCCCTTTTTCTGGCACCCACACCCGGGTATATACTCGAAGTGTACTAAGTATACATGAAGTAGACATTACACTTCAAATTATACTTCTATTTAATTTTATTGCAGCTTAAATAAACTTACTTTAAAATTAGTGTTTTAAAGTATCGTGGCATGTACTTATAATTTGTCTGGCTTCAAGTACATTTAAGTAAATATATATATATATATATATATATATATATATATATATATATATATATATATATATATATATATATATATATATATATATATATATATATATATATATATATATATATATACATATATATATATATATATATATATATATACACATCCATTCTCTTAACTGCTTTTCCATTTCATGGTGGCTGGAGCCTATCGTAGATGTCACAGAGAGATAGGTGGGATACACCCTGGACTGGTCACCAGGGGAAACAAAACCAAGCAGTTTTGGTGTCTAAAGCTAACCAAACAGTCAAAAGACCAAAATTAACACCAAGTGATGTAGCCAAGAGGAAAACACAAACAGGACAAGAACCATATTCTTACACCTCCCTTCCTGCCTCCTTATATGCTTACTTTGTCTCTCGGGCATGCCGGACCGTTCACTCTCCACAGCGACTGGTGCATCCAGGCACCGACGTCAAAGGACAGCTTGTGTATTTCTCCGAGATGCCGGTTGCTTCGACAAAACAATAGCACTCGATGTCCTGGGAATGAAAAAAGGGTTGAATGTCTCTACTAAATGATGTTCCAATGTTATGCTCCGGCCTAGAGGAAATCTGGATATAACATAAAAAGTGACTTCCTCTCTTCCCCACTCCCAAGAAAAAAACCACAGCAGAAGTTAAGTCCAGAGTTTTTACATCTGGGTACATGACATCAGGGTCGGCATGTTCAAAAATAACAAACAGAATGATCTAAAATATAAAAGTATCCAAGTTACTTATCACCCAAAAAAAAAAAAGTTTCCCACCCCACCCCAGGACTGCTTGTTTAAGAAGATATGACATCAGCCTAGCCACCCTAAACACAGATCACCTGTTGGCACAGCATTGGCCTGGTTGGGAGCCAGAGCCCTGCACTATGAAGCAGGATTAGGTTCTTAGTGAGGTAAATTCAGAGTTACGCACCATAGCAGCTTATGCTGCACACCCAACCTGCTCTGGAGCAGCTCTATCACACTCCTGGTAAAACTGAGGTTCTTGTGTCCGCCCCTGACAGCTTCTCTAAGGAGGTCTTCTCTCTTCCACCTAAGAAGCACTGCAAAAATCATTTACTGGCACCCAGTAATAACTTTTCATGTGCATCTCAGCCCTCCTTACCACATCTTCAGTTGGTCCACATCAGCACTATTTTTGCTGGCCTTCACTGGCTTCCAGTGAAATTCAGAATCCATTTTGAAATTTCTATTAATAGCATAAAAAGCCCTGCATCACTGGGTTCCTTTGTATACCGCAGAGCTGCTGAGACTGCTCATTCCAGCACTTGGGATTTCCAATTATCTGATCAGGGTTTCATAACCGTTCCACAATCTTATTTTAAAACCACAGGTCGCCACACTTTTGTGTCACAGTTTGATTGTGTGTCTTTGTGGATTAGGACTCAGCTTTAATGCTGGTAACTCACAGGAAAAACAGAAAGCGCAAAACATTTGCCGAGCAGGGGATCCAAATACCCGAAATCTCATGAAACACAGCGCGAGGTGACACACAGCTATGAGGAATGACACGACAAAGGACAAGAGGAGGCTCAGACAAAATATATACACAGGATAACGAGGGGAGAGGATAACTAACATAATGACTTTGGAGGAAGTTTAACTAAACACAAGACACAGAACAATAATCATAAAATAGATTATTATATATCAGCTCTGAAACTGTCAGATCCTGTAATTTCTTAATGATAGTGAGCTGTGATTTTTTTTTTTTTTATCGTGACTTCAAAAAGAGCCAGTTGAGTTGGTTTGGGCCTCTGACTCAGGATCCCTCCTGGACGCCTTCCAGGTGAGTTGGTTTGGTGAGTTGGTTTGGTCTACTGGACGAAGCCCCTGGGGCAAGCCCAGGACACACTGGAGAGACGATGTTCCTCGGCTGGTTTGGGAATGCCTTGGTGTCCCCCGGTGAGCTGGAGGAGGAATCTCTGCGTAGACTGCTGCCCCTGCAACCCAAACCCGGATAAGCAGCAGAAAATGGATTGATGGACTTCAATTCAATTCTTATAGATTTTTTTTTCCAGCCTTACTGACCAAAAAATTTAAAGTGTACACATTCAAACACATGGGTTCACACACAAGGTGGTCATCAATGTGATAACCACCTTTGTTTGACTGCGTAGCCCACAGATGTTGCAGTACAGGACCCACGAAGGAGGTATATGAGGGTAAAAAAATGGTAAAGAAAGGAAGGAAAACAGAAGTTGAGATATCTCAGTCTAGACCAAAGGAGGTAAAGAGGCCAACAGGGAGAGAAACTTTTGAAAATGTTCACATTAAACAGTTCGGTGATTGCCTTGAAATTGGGCCTCAAGTTTTGAATTAGCTCACCTGGACCTTAAAAGGAGAAAGCTCAATAAAGAACCCCAAAGGGAAACAATGGCTGTATGGATTTCAGCATATTAAACAAGCTCTGAGGTGTTGATTAATTACTTCTGCCAGTGAACCCCATAATGGCTTCATCCAGCCACCGTGCTGCTAATTAACAAGTGATTAAAAAGGCAGGCGGAAATGTCTAATCTAGGCTGGTGGTAGAGCTCACAAGGAAGTCAGTCTGCACCCAGCGCGCTCCCAAAAAAAGCCATAAGACAGTCGTTAAGGGACTAATTTAGCCTTTGTTCAGGTTGTGTGAATGGAAGTGGAGGGGTCTCTCTTGGGGAGAGTAACTGGAGAGTGACTTGTCTGCTCCACTGTCGCTGTTCATTCAGTGAGCTGATACTGGCATGGCACTTGCTCGCTAATGATCTCGCAGCAGTGGGCTGATTCACTGCCGACTTTCTGGGTTGCTCCCTTTCTGTCTCTTTCTTCTTTTGTATCAGGGGAGGTTAACAGAACATCGATGTTGCTGTGCTTGTTTCTCTCACCAGTCTCATGACCCGAAGTGGTTCACCGAGGAAAGTAAATGGCTTTCATTTCTTAACAGCAGAAACAACATTAGCAAATTAACATCCCAAATCTAAACGCAAACATTTACTTTTCCTCTGTCTGAGCCTCCTGTATGTTGCTTTGTGCCTAGACTTTATATCGAAATGAACAAATGCATGGCAATCATGTGCTTTAAGCTGTTTTTGCAGACTCAGAATGGATTTTTTTTCTCAGTTCTGCTTTTGAATATAAATAAGGGCATTGAACTCCTCACTGCCGGTCACTGAAATAATTCAGAGCTGCTGCACTCAGCAAATGATGGGATTTCAAAATATGACAGCTTGAGTAAACATTTATTTTGTAGCCATTGTGCAGCACTGCCGTCAACTGTGTTGCGCCACTCTGTAGCGCTCTCGCCGTCAGAATAAAATGGAAATGTGATGTATTGGCTTTCACTATCAGCAGCCAGCAGGCCCTTTGTAATCAGCACCATGTTTCTCCAGAGGAGAAGTGATTCTTCAAACTACAGATCATTGAGCAGTCTGTGCACAGTCCGGGCTCTCCCTGGTTCAGTGTGGGTTTAATTTCACACAGATCTGATAAGCGCTCAGATGAGTGTAAATGGGCAATTTGCTGTCGCGGGGAACTCCATTGCTCAGCAAAAACAGTTTAATTTAATTCTAATTTAAGAGTGCTAGCAGAGCAAGGTGCTTTGACTGCAGTGCTGTGACACTGTGACAAAAATGCGATCGAGTTTAATGAGGCCCTTAATGAATGGATGCATTGTCTCAGAACCAGTACTGCAAACATTAAAATGCTATCCAGCCTCTGCTCTACTTTTCCACTGCTACACATAATAAGCTTGAGATTTTCTATTCATCCCAGGAGTTACACATTGATGAAGTGTTCTGGAATAACTCACACATTTTAATACGCTTTTGTTACCTTTTATCTCACATTTTAGAAGCCCACAGAGAGCAGACTGTTTTGTCATAATTTCATGATAATCATGTGTCCCTTGTGGCTGCATTTTGTTTTGATCTGCAGAGATACTGATCTCTCTGCTCTGTGTTTAATGGATCTCTGCATTTTTGAGCCTCAGTGTCAAACGGTAACTTTTTTCCTGCAAATGCTTTCAGTCTGAAACAAGTTCTTGGCTAGTAGTCTCCAGCAGAAAGAGGTTCAGTCAGCCAAACCCTTAAAGCCATGATCATCATGTTAGGCTCAAGGCTCAAAAGACCCAGTTCCCAAGACTCCAAATCCCCCCCCCCAAAAAAAAACCCTGTTTATTCTATATGTCCAAAAATAAAGAATTTCTTCCTGGAGCAACGTTTGATACATTTTCGGAATTTTTTTTTATTGCCATCTGACTAATCAAATAGCTGGCTAATTGTTTCACATCTGACTGGAATCCTTCAGTCCTTCATCACTGACCTACAGGATGACTAAGTTTGAATGGTGGCAGGTGGTGAGAGGAAATACCTCTTGCGTTTGAATTTTTGCATTTTCAAATCTGTAACCTAATCACACACAGATGACAACAATATTTAACCCAGTTATGGCTTTGATGGCTGCAATCCAAGAGGAAACTGCCACTCCCTTTGTTCATCTTTGAATCCAGACGTGCATCTGAAAACAGAGAGGCTTCCCGTAACTGAGCACCAGATACAGATCAGACACTCTGCCATGAGTCAGGATGGCACAGTTCAAAAACAGAAGATGTTTATCTAGCACTGCAAACACACTGCTCACATTTTCACAGGGAGAGAAGATCAGGTCTTGGAAAGAGGAAAACATGATGATTCAAGCTGCCTCGGTAAACGCAATCAGTCATATTTGTGTTTGTGTTTCGGGATTTGCTTGATGAAAGATGTACGATGTTTTTTCCAGCTCATCATAATTCCAAAATACATAGAGGCATCATGTCCAGCTATCTCTGATTAACATGACCTGAGACAGTACAGCATGAGTTAAAAAAAATAAAAAAAAAGACTGAAGATTTTCCATGTTGCTGTTATTGCCAGCAACAAATCTCAATAATTTAGCAATTAAATCTGAACAAATCAGTTTCTTTACCCCCTTTTTATTCATCCTTCAGGAAGAAGATTAATATATACAGTGAGGAAAATAATTATTTGATCATCTGCTGAATTTGTAAGTCTGCTCACTTGCAACGAAAATGTCTCATATTTTTATGGTAGTTTCATTTTAATGGAGAGAGAATATCAACCATGTGAAAAATCACATTACATAAAAGTTACACATCGATTTGCATGTCACTGAGTGAAATATGTATTTGATCACCTACAACCCAGTCAGAATTCTGCCTCCCACTGATTGATTAATTGAAATCAGCAAATCACAGATACTCCTGATCTCAACTGTTATGTGTATAAAGCACACATATCCGCAGAATCAATTTCTTCCATTTCAACTTCTCCACCACCACGGGCAAGATCAAAGGCGGACAAGTGTGGTTATTGGAAATGGAAGAAATATAAAATGGCCATCACTCATCCTCAGTCTGGAGCTCCACGCAAGATCTTGCCTCATGGGGGCATGATCATGAAAAAGGTGGTGGATCAAGGCAAAACTGCACGGGAGGAGCTTGTCAAAGATCTAAAGACAGTTGGGACCACAGCCATCAGGAACACACTACGCTGTAATGGAGTGAAATCTTGCAGGTCCCCTTGCACATGTACAGACCTGTCTTAACTTTGCCAGCGAACATCTAAATGATTCATCGAAAGCATGGGAGAAAGTGCTGGTGTGAGATGGAATAAAAATCGAGCTCTTTGGCCTCAACTCGACCCACCATGTTTGGCTGAGGAAGAGAAATGCTGAGTATGACTCAAATAACACCATCCCACACTCAGGCAAGGAGATGGAAGCATTGTGCTTTTTTTCTGTAAGGGTACAGGACGACTTCACCGCATTGAGGGGCCAATGACTTAATCTACTTTTAGGCTTCTATAAGAGCAACTGATCAGAGGACCTCAGCACTCTTACAGGTGTGTGAATGTGAAGCAGCTCAGACAGTATACGAAGGTACCAGCCCATTTAAAACTTTAAAAGAAAGCAAGAAAATCTTTAAATCAATTCTAAAATGGGCAGGGAGCCAATGAAGGAATGAAAAGAACGGGTTCCAGGATCCCAGGTGCAGAAAAAACATGTGCATGAGTTTATTATCATTACATGTTCATGTACATGTTCAAGATTTTTTTTTAACTTGTATTTTACATCTTTTAGGACCAAACAACTTGTCTAAACATACCATATATTCCATAACTTTTCACTTTCATGTAGTTAAAGCTGGCCACATGTAAAGGGTGAATATGGCCACCCTGGTTTGTGGACACCTGATCTGAAGCCTCAGTTTCAGCATTTTAGCCATTCCTGTCTTCCTGGTGTTCAGATAACAGACATGATGAAGAAGGGACCGAGAAACCAAAGACACTGCGTGGTCATGAGGAAACCCTGCTCTAAAACGTTCCCAGCTTTATCACGTGGGCCGTATTAACTAGGACTACAACCAGCCATTTGACAGCAGAATCACACTCGCTGGAAAAGTTGTCATTTTCTCACAGATTTCTATACAATCTGACTTCTCCTTGCAACCAGAGGAGTCGCCCCCTGCTGGCCACGTGAGCGTGTCAGGTTTTAACCATGCACCAGATCAATTCTTCAGAAACAAAACACCGGCATAACTTGTGACTGAAAGTAAAAAAACGGGTGTTTGTTTTGTACTCTTTTCACTTTATGACATGAAGTTTGGTTAGTTTGGTTTACAACACTGATTAGAGAACTAACCCTTTAAATCCTTTTGAACCGCTGCAGTTTATCAGCAAATCATCTTCGAGCAGCTGTAAATTAAGGTGAAAAATGAGGTGCACGCAAGCCCTGTGCACTAAAGGAATCGCCCTTAAAACATTCACACATTGCTGAAAGCCAAAGGTTCCGGCTCCTGTTTTCTTTTTCGTTCCCACTGAGCTGTCGACAGTGACACTTTTGGCTATCTGTGCTCTACTGAAGGGGCTCAGACTCACTTGGCCTGGTATCTAAAGGGCTCTGCATTGTTAACAAGTCTTTTCAAGTGGTCTAACACGGAAAGTCAGAGACTGTTCTTGAAGAGCTGGCTCACACCCTGGAGGATGTGTTTTTGTTGGCTCACCACATAGGGGGGGGGACAGAGTGAGTAGGTGGACAGGTGATTGAGAAATAGACAGAGAAGCTAGGTGTGAAACTTACACTCTTCCTGCATGGTTGGCTGAAGACAAAAACCACTGTTGGCACAATCTACACAGTGCCCACAATCAAAGAGAGGCTCTGCTACTACTGATAGACTCCATCTGTGAATAAAAGGCTTACAAAGGCAGAGCTGCAAAGAGAGATGAGCTGTGTTGAGAGGCAAAGGATGAGCAGAACAAATATACAAATCAAGGGTCACATAAGGTGACCTGAATTCCAGTAAATGTGGTTATCATTAATTACTTAATGATCTGGCTTCCTCTTGGTGTCTCGCCTCAGTTTGGAGTCATAATTTCCTCTGGCTATAATCTGGAAACAGATTATTTTTATGGCCAAATGGGGCAAATCTCTGTTGGGGGTATGCTGCTTTGCTCTCGCTCTTGCTCCTTTGTGTTTTGGGCTGAGAAAAATGTATTTGCACATAAAACGAACAATTAATGGTGCGCCATTAAGGATGTTACAGTCATTAAAAAATGAAATGGCTTTTGCTGTTGAGCCTGAGTATATTTTTATTTTCAGTAATTAAGCGATTAAAATGGGATAAAATGGAAAGTGAAAATCATTATCGGGCAACAGGGGAGGCAAATTAGCATTTCTTTGTTTTCGGGAAGGAGTTAGGAGGATGATGTTTGCCTCTGTCTCTCACTGTCCTCTCTTTCTTACAGCAGGCCTGCCGCCCCCTCTGTTATTTATGAAATGAGGCCTTCGCTGACATGTGGGCAGACACACAAAGCGTCGTTTAGCACCGGGTCATTTGTCACATCAGAGCATTCCTTGACGCATGCAGGGAGGCTCCCTGTAATCTGTCAGAGTCAAATGTAAAGAGGCGACACAGAGCAGCAGGATCAACAGACGCCCTGCTGTCAAATCGGCTCTGACCCTAAACCCCAAATTGTCCTCTGTTAGCAAATTCTTCTCTGAATGAAAGCTGAGCCAAAAAACTGCTTTGTGTCGTGATGGGAAGGGAGATGTGAAGGCTTTCGTGTCAAGATTACTGCAAAGGAGGACGCAGGAATGCAAAAACAGAACCCAAGCTCAATTTAAGCTCAGCAAATGTAACAGCAAAAATAGGAAAACAAACTGAGAAGAGACGATCTGATGAAGACACGGAGGGGTGACAGGAGGGCGAGACACATGAGCTACAGGTGAAAAGGCAAAAGTCAAGAAAAGCAGGATGTAAAAACAAAATAAGACGCATGAGAAATCTAGACCGCGGTTCCTACTGAGTGAAGTGCCCTGGAAGCATCTGCCGGCCCGCAGCTGCCCGGATCCTCTAAATACTTGTGCTTCTTTTATGACCTCCTTTAGGAGAGGATACACTGAACCAGCCTTTATGAAAGGAAAAGGGATAATATCATCCCACAGTTCAAAGTGACACTCTGCCTTACCATTCACAAAAACAAATGACTCATGTAAATGTCAGATAATGTTGCATTTTCTATTTCCTGCCATAACCTGCAGATATTTTTCAGGAGTGGTCTGCTGAGGTACCAGCATCAAGACAGCAGACAGGAAGCGACTGAACAAAATCATAAAGAGGGCTGGCTCTGTCTTGGGATGTCACTTAGACCTTGTGCAGGTGATGGAGACAAGCGGATACAAATTAAGGATTATCTTATTTTATTTTATCTTATCTTTTTAAAACAACAGAAAAAAAATACTATATCTGTCTTGTTCCGGAAAACAAATGGAGCCTTAGAAGTGTCATGTCTTACACATATTATATGCTGGCTGTAAAAGGCATATTACAGAGACGATATGGCAGTTTCTACAGTGTTAGAAACCAGTGGGATAGCTCAGTGTACAGTAGACTGTTGCTGGCGCTTTGGTTACAATTTTCATTCATTTGTTTTTTATTGTGCTGGCTTGCTGAGGTGAGAATGACCTGTAAAATAGCACCACCTGTAATCCAGAGGGGCAGATTGGAAAATTGGAAAAAAGTTTATGTCCTCAGATTTTTTTTTTAATTTCAAACAAACAATCCAAAATATTATCAGAAACAAACTATTTGAATTCAAGCAATGTGTTATCAGTGGAAAAATCATTTTCCAATTTTCTTTCCTAGTTAAAAAATGTAGGTCCACTAAAAAATGCAGAAGGTCCTGGGTTTGAATCCACCAGCTGGCTGGGGCCTTTCTGTGTTTAGTCTGCATGTTTTCCCATGCAAGTGTGGGTTCTCTCCAGGTACTCCAGCTTTCATGGAGTTAACCTAATTGGTGTGCAGGGTGTAAATGTGACCATGGATTGTTGTCTGCTCTTTGTGTTAACCCTGATATTTATTAATAACCTGTTTAACACAAAAGCAGTTACATCACCTTTTTTTTTATATGTTATGTATGCAGTCAGATTTCTGCCATCTTGTTCTAGAGAGAAAAATAGAAAAGCAAAGAGAAGCACCGTCCTACATGCAGCCCATAACCCCGAGCAACATCTAAAAGGATAAGATATCAATTTCCTGTTGTTATACCCAAATCCATGATGAGATTTATTTAATCTACCTCATATTGTATTTCCCTCAGCAGTGCTGGCCTTCCTCTTCCTGCTTCTCCTGCTCTGCATTTACAAGCCAGTGGTTAACAGGGGTGTGTGTGTGTGTGTGTGTGTGTGTGTGTTTGTGTGGATGAGGGTTTATTGATTTCTGATGAGGTAGTGGGTGTTTTATTTCAACTCAGCATGTGAAAGACACCCCTCCAGCATGCAGGAGAACGAGGTTAATGCACACTTACTAACGTGACGGGGTCAGGAAATGGAGGTCTAATCTTCATTAGCACACACCTGAGGGTAAAGATCTACTGTAGACCGAATGGAGTCCTGGGTGAACTGAACTGCCTTTGAAGCAGGGATGTGTCCAAAAGGGGGGTAGGGGCAGCAACAACCCCCACCCCTGAAATATGACTGCCCCTCTGGTGCCACTAATGGTATTGGATGAGAGCATTAATGGGACCATTTTGGGAATGTAACAGCACAAGTCAGTGTGGCTTTAAGGTAACTGAACCTATATTGAAGTTTTTGTTATGTTAAGCTGCTTTCTGATTCTACTCCAATATATTTTGGACACAAATATTGTACTTTGTACTCCATGCCATTTATTTAAAAGCTTTAGTTATTTCTTCTTTATCAGTCAATTAATATTGGCTCCCTCACTGAACTTAATACCATCCATCATATCTCATAATACCATATTTTCCAATATAGCACTTTGTTCTCAGACTGCAGGCTTACTTGTGGTTCCTTGAGTTTCTAAAAGTGGAATGGGATGCAGAGCCTTCAGCTATCAGGTTCCTCTCCTGTAGAACTAGCTCCCCGTTTGTGTTCAGGAGATGGACACCCCTCACTACGTTTCAGATTAGGCTTAAAATGTTCCTTTTTGACAAAGGTTATAGTTATGGCTGGATGATGTGATCCTAAAGCATCCCTTAGTTAGGCTGCTATAGGCTGAGGTTGCTGAGGCAGTAACTTTTGTCCATTCTCCTCCACACTTTGTGCTTTGTCCCAGCTCTCTATGCTCTCCTCTTTTCTCTTCTAGCCCTCCCTGGCTTCTTCTTCCTGTTAAAAGGGAGTTCTTCCTTCCCACTGCCGCCAAGTGCTGCTCATAGGTGGTTGTCTGATTGCTGGCGCTGCAGGGGTTTTACCTTACAGTACGAAGTGCCTTGAGGTGACTGTTGATGTAAATTAGTGCCATATAAATCAAACATAACTAAGTTAATATATTTAACTGTCTTATTAGAGATAAATCTACCCAGCAGTATTTAAGATACTAACCACTTGCAACACCAACATGTTAATGAATCAGTAATTATGATCCAATAAAGTATATGACCCTGCATAACAGGAACGTTAGATACTTTTTAGTATATTTGTATGCTTTATTATTATAAAATAATACTATTTATATTTTATTTTTGTTTATTTAACAAGGACAGTGAGTGTTAATAGATATCAATATAAAAAATAAACATTCAGATTTTGGCAAAAATGTTAATTTACACTTGTAGTCACTGAACAGGTCAAAAAAAGCTATACAATACATACAAGAAAACACACACAGACAAAAGGTGAATACATCATGCTATAGTAGGCTACATTTTATTAAGTTACTTATCACACAAAGGGGTCAAATATTTATTTCCCCACTTTGAGAAAATCTATTTTAATCATAACACCATCTGTATGATGGCCACCCCACTGAAACACTCCTTAAGTGTCATCTTCATTTGGACAAACCTGAAGGAATGAGTTACTCTATACTGCATTTAAATACCTCATCATTCACCAAATGCTTGCTGGTGATTGCAGAAGGTTTGGGGACAGCAGCAAACCCTTATCTACTCACTATGAGGGATTAAGGGATGTATTTGATGGATGTAGGATTTCACAGGGGTGATAACAACAGCAGCAACAACCTAGAAATGCCTCATGAATCAGTAAACAGGCACAAAAAATGCAACCAATGGCTGTTGTCTGGAGGCGTTTCTTCAGCCTGTGGTCATCCAGGCGGCAGAGCAAACGATGGAAAGGATAGGATCAGTCAAGTTAGCCTGAAACAAGACAGGAAGTAAAATCATCAGTCTTCAAAATAAAACAAATCTTGCACAATATTTAAAACTGACACTATACGGTTTCCAAAGCTGGTTTGATCGATGCAGGTTCATTTGTATTAAACTTATTAAATCATATCCCTTTCAGAAGGGGTAGGATTAAGAAGTTTATATTTCGTCCTATCCCTTTTTGAGCATGTAAATTGAGTGGTATATAATGCTGGTGGCAATTCTGTGTCCATTTTCTTGTTTGCCTGTTTATCATGCACCTTTGTTGCTTATTTTTATTTTATGTTTATTTACATGTTCAAAATCAATCAATAAATAAATTATTTTAATCATGAAAGGGAATATTTAATATTGAAAGGGATATTTGTCAGGGGGAAATCGTTGAATTTCAGATCAGGTTTTACAATAAAAACACTTGACTCACAGCCAAGTGGACATCGCTGTCTCTTCAGAATTTCTACTCTTTATTTTATTTTATTTTATTTTTGAAGTACAAAAATATTTAAGTAGGGTTTTTTAATGTCTATTTTTTATGCATTTCAGTCAAGTTACTGTACTACCTTGGCCTGTAATAATGGTTGATTAATTGATTAACTGAAAATCTTAAATATCTCCTTTGGTTTGTCCACCTTTCTATGGACCGTTTTCTTTCCGTTATCCTGAAAATGCAGCTGGGTAGCGGTTTGATTTTAACCGCACTTAGCGGAAATCTTTTTTGCACTTCGCCCAACTTCACGCACTTTTCCGAGAAACAGATCAGTCAAACTATCAGTAACTATCGGACTACTTTGGTGAAGGGACACCTGCTGGGGGGTCGGGACACTTTACTTCAGTTTAGCTGCGGGACAGGTGTGAATAAACGCCGGTTTTTGGCTCGGTTTTGAGTCCTGGAGGTTGCGCTTACCTGTGGAGTAAAGTGGCAGGCAACGGTTTCCGCTCGTGCCGCCGTGTTGTGATGGCTAGCCGTGGTCGCTAGCAGGGCTAGCTAGCTGTATGGCTGGTGTTGCTGCGGTACGGAGAAAGCGGTGAGGCAGGCTAGGCTCACTCGTGTTTCCCCTCTCTCTTTTTAAAACCGTACCCCATCTCTGCTGATAGCGCAGGGATGCAGTAAGGTGAGTGTCATACAGGCTCATGAGTTTCACATGTTAATTCGTTAGCCTGGAAGCTGAATCATCCCGGTTAGCGGCGCGCAGCGGCGCAGACTACTCCCTGGGTTCCCGAGGCATTCCACCAAATTATCCGTGTTTACAACGTGTTTAGCGGGGTCTCGCTTTCAGGTGGAGCCTCTTGTTGCTGCTTTTATTGACTGTATGCTTAGGGGGGCTTGCTTCAGTGTGATGTCAGTGCTTCTCTTTCATTATTTCAGTATAGAAATTCATATTTTATTATTAAACATGCCAGCAAATAGCCTCCCGGCATGCCGTGTTGGCAGCATTAAGTGCTGCTGCTGCATGCTTATATGTGAGCAAAGTGCTCTGTAGATAAACTGTTTTGTTGTAACATCTGCAGAGCTTAACCAGTGATAACGGAGCAGCTGCTTTAGGGGAACAGCATCTCCGCGTCGGGGAACGTTTAGTGGGTTTCCTTAAATAATCAAGGATACGCTGGGTTGCTCTACCGACTGTCTCTCTTTTTCCCCTTTCTTTTGCAGGACGGTCAGCAGATGGAAAAATGATATTTATACCCAGTGGATTACTCATCATGCCTTTCGAAATTATGGAGTGCTTTTCTCCTTAGCATCATGCGCGCCGACAGATCAGACCTCGACTCCTGCTGCAGAGATTTCACCTACTTACGTTTGGATTTATCCGGCAGTTTTTAAAGACTGGATTTTTTTTTTTAAAGACGGCCCTTATCTTTTAGTGTTGTTATTATTTCAAAGTGGTTCCGGTAAAACATTAACTATGTGTTTATGCGGGCTGGATATGCTCAGATAAACACAAGCGTGAAGTCGTGTAAAGGGAAGCCCAAAGAAGGAAGTCCAGGACGGGATAGGCACGCAGAAACTACCCCGTGTCCCAAAGAAACATGGCCTCGGTTTGGAAGAGACTGCAACGTGTGGGGAAGCATGCGTCTAAATTCCAGTTCGTGGCTTCCTATCAGGAGCTAATGGTGGAATGTACTAAGAAATGGTGAGTTTTTGGCAACCACATTGCTGTCATTGAAGCCCAGTGAAAACTCTGTGTATGTTTTGGAATGCAGAGCTCGTTCCTCAGTGGCCATAATTCATACAAACACACAGTCTCCTTGGTGTACAGGCATGTCTGTTTGCAGGGAGGGGCCCAGCTGCCTTGTAAAAAAATTTTTTTTCTTGTGTATTGATGTGGATTTGGTGCAATAGAGCGATTTCCCTTCAGCCAGATGTGTTGGCTTCAGTACCCTCCTCTCCCTCTTTCCTCTGTTAATATTCTTGAGCAAACCACTCATAGTTCTACAGATGCTTTGGGGAATCTGAGCTTGACCCCAACCTCTCTACATGTACAAGGCCTTAATTTAACCAGTTAAAATTCTAATTTGCATTAAAATTTTTTTTACTATAAATGTAAACAATCACATAAATACAACTCAAAGTCATTTGGTGAACTTAAGATCCAGACAATATGCAGTAACATATAAAGAAGAAGGGTTTTAGATGAAGTTTAGGTGTAGTCACACTGACCAAGAGGAGACTGCAGCCTTTAAAACTGATATGGGGCTTTCTGTAGATGACTCCAGGAAGGGGTGGGTGGGGCTATATTCAAAAGCATTTTGTCTAATTCTGTTCTTGCTCTGGGTGCAGACATTTCTAAAATGCTGTGAGAGCAAAGGCTGTCTTGATTATGGTTTTATGCATGGATGTACAAGATAACAGGCAACCAGCCCAAGTGGCATTGTACAGATCAGGACCAACCGGCTGGGGAAGTCTGTGGACATAGGGAAAGCAGTGATGTACACGATTTCCACAGCCAGTGATAAAACATTTAGCTGCTGGTCAGGTACATTGATAAGAATCAGATCACTATAATCCAATAAAGGTTACATTAATTATTCAATTTCTTAAAAAATCTTTTTGGTGCTTATCCTTTTGTGGCGATGCCAGCTTTACTGTACAGGAGTGGAAATGTTTGAAATGTAAAGATTTAAAATTATGTTGTCTAGTTATGAAAATTTATAAATTTGCATGTAATGACAGAGATCTCATGCTGTGTATCTGTTTTCTGAATGGATCACTCATGAAATGAGAAAACTAATTTAACTAGAAGTAATGCCTTCTGTTGTGTGGCAGCTTCTAAAGGGTGTGTTTTAAGGTGTGTACCTCACTGACTTAGGGTTTCAGCTCTTTAAAAACTCTTGCCTTGTAGTACCTGGACTTGTATTTCATCTGCATACTTAGATCTGTACATTTTCACTCCTGTGTAGTAATACTGGTGTCACCACAGCAAGAATGATGATTAATGAATTAATGACTTTCCTGCAGTTTTTACAATCGCAAAGCTTGATTGAACTGGACTGTCCCGTAGGCTGGTCCTGGCCCCCCCGGGCTGCATGTTTGATACTCATGCTTTACACCGATACTAAGACACCCATACCCTTAAGCTCATCCCTGCTGCTTTTGATCCGACATGCACACTGTTAGAAATATGACAACAAACATCTGTACAATGACATAATCTGCAACAGTCACGTACTTGCTGTGTTTTTAAGTGGATAATATTGTTTAGTTTTAATTTAGCAGCTCATCCTATGGCTGTGGGCCAGAAATATTTCCTAAGTGATAAATTTATGATAGAGCTGGACAAACTGTGCTTTCAGAGGTTGAGATGAAGTGGAGAGATTGCTGGATATGTACTGCATTTGTGCTTGCAGCTGTGTGCCCTGTAACAAGGGAAAAGCCGGGGCTTGTAAGGTAAAAATGTAGCCTGCAGACACAGATTCTCAAGTGGCGTGCCGTAGGCGTGACTAACACAGCCCCACAGAGCTTCGACCTGGGACAGATGTTAACGTGTTGGAGAAAGGAATGAGAAAAATGTACATCTCTTCCCAGAGCAAAGGGTGGGTGGGTTCAGTTCAATGTCTGTAGGACACTTTGTTTTGCAGTCTTAAGAGAGCTGCTTTCATGTTATGAAATGCCAGAAATTGTGTATACAGTGCCATGGGCTGTTGTATAATAAAGTTCCTATCTATAGTTTTTCAGCATTGCAGTGAATTATTGACCCTTGGAGATGAAATGCATTTGTATTTTCCTCAAAGCTGTTCAGACAAGATGAAATGAACCCAAATTCCTCTGTTATAGCAGCCAAAATATTAAACACAACCTGTAACAAAATAGTTTAAATAAAGCAGAAAGGCTTAATAAAACACAATGACACAACAAAGGAATGTAAAATAAAAAGCACACCAAAGAAAAGAGCTTGATTTAAATAGAAGACATGAAAATAAAATAAAATTTCTAAATAAAAGAGCGCATATATATATGTATATATATATATATATATATAAAGATGCATGCACGCTGTATGCCAGGAGTGAGTGATCTACAGCAGTAACATCTGAATGTCATTTGGACTGGAGGAGTGTAGTCAAATTGTAACAAGGAGAGGGAAGTTAGTCAGAACTCATGGGACTGCACCACCAGAAGGCACCATTGCAGATATTGAGGATAGCTACAAGTACCTTGGAATCCCACAGGCAAATGGGAACCATTAATGCCGGGTTTCCATTAGTATCTACTCAGCGCAGGTCGACGTGACTCGCCATGGTCTTGTTTTGTTTCCATTGAAATTGAGTACCACCTCGATGTGGGTGGAGCCGATATAGCAGCAGAGGCCGTGAGTCTCTTTGATGTAATTTGTATGTGGCTCACAACACAACAGTGGATGAGACAGAGGCAAGCTAACATAGTTAATGCCAGTTTAGTATCTTCATCATGCATAAGTCCCCTGTACAATGTTTTAATGGATGAAGCTTATCATTGTTAAGTATTAAGCGGCAATCGCCCGGCAGTATAGGGTTAAAATATGTATGCTGTGTGCACGATCCAGATGGCTCTCATGTTGCAAAACTACTGCTGCAAACTGTCGGTCTGTGCATTCAACCCATGTCGGGATTTAAAAACGGCACAATTGATTCTGGTGAAGGAGTCGCTCTCATGACTCCGCTAGTGACGACACTCCCTGGCCAATCAGTGGCATGCTGTTCTTCCGTGTCACATTTATGGATTGCTGAAAAAGGCTGAATACTTACTTCATGTCAGTGCTCTTGCGTGTCCCTGTATGTATAGTTGTGGGTGCTTTGTGCATTGTGTGAAATGTAAAAGCATTTCAAACACTCAAAGACTTAAAAGTAATCTCTACAATCTTGATAACTTTGGACTTAAAATCGGTTGTGTTTTTCTTCATGTCCCCTGCCTCAGGCTGCTTGGTGCTTCTTGTCATGTGAACATGGTTCGAACTTGTATAACCTTCTGATTCCAAGCAGAATAACTGTTATGATGTTTGTACATGTTTGATTTTGCAGTGTGATGGTTTTTTATATATTTGATTCTGGTTCTTTTGTCTAATTTTTACCTTATTGGCATATTTTCAAATTCCTTTCCCCAAAGAAAAGTCACTGGTATAATATAGTAATATTTTTGTAAGCAAGTTTCTTTTCAAGTGAAATTTAATTTCCCCTGGCATAAACCATCTTTTTGTTTATTAAAATGTCAAAAATAACAGGAAAAGCACAGACTTCCATAGCCATCCTTTCCAAAAAGACCAGTTTTGAGGTAGAAAAATCCCAGTATTGTATTTTATTGAGCTATTCTGCATTATTTTGTTCCAAGTGCTGTTTAATATTTTAATTGCTGTAACATAGGAATTTCCCAACTTTTCTTTAAAACATATCCTTGTCTTACATCAGAAAGTTGAAGCATCTCTGAAAATGGTAGAAGTTCATAAAACACCAACACTCAGTCTTTGAACACTGTTAGTCTCTTGTTCAGCACATGTTGCCCCTGCTGTGTATAAGGGTGACATGAACCAAAAATCATATCTTATATAATATATTTAAACAGGAGGTTAAACACATTCGATAAAAAGTGTGTATTGAGGAGCCACTGGAAAGTATTAATCACATCTTTTCCATATTCATCCTGTAATTAAAATGTGGCTGAAAGGTCAGATTAGTTTGTCAAATTCAGTTGACCCTAAAACCCTTCTTCAGTGGGTTGAAAAATGTCATTATATTGACTTGCACTTTATTTTCAGCGTGTTTTATACCCTAATTTCATGTATTTTTATGTTTTCATGTATTAAGATGTGTATAAGAGTTGAGGACATCTCAGGATATTTCATCCAGACTAACGCGTTAAAACACAAAAGTCACACAAAGTGAACAGAAATCTCTGTTTTCTGTGAGAGAAAGATCGTTGTGGGAGTCTCGTGGATTTCTTTCTTACCATGGTTCCCCAATCCTGCAAACATGGTTGACTTTTACATGCAGTTTTAGTATTAAATTTAAAATGCCTTCAAACTTTACTTTTTGTTGTTGAACCACTGTTGTCTCCCTACTTACTGCTGGAGAACTTTGAAAGTGAGCTTGAGGTAGCTTGAGAAAGGGATATGAATTCAAATTGGTGATACAACCTGTGAAAAAGTGCTTTCTACCTGTTTTAAACCAAGAAAATCAATCGTTTCACAATTTTAGATAGTTTTCTCTGTGGGGAAGTTTGCTCAGCATTCTTTTCTTTTTTCTTTTTTTTCCTCCATCCTCCTGATGGAAGCAGAAATGTGATGGATGGTTTCCTGTCCTATTATTATTATGATTAGTGATTTCTGGTCTTTATCTGTGCCCTTGTTGCCCTAGCTAATTGATCTCTGCAACCCAGGAAGTTGGCACATCACTCGCATAACCATTTCAGACTACAGGATCAATGCTGAAGAACCATTTAAAATTTAATGAGTTCAGTGTTTTTGTTTGCCAGGGAAATGAGACACCATTCAGTCTTGTAACAGGTCTGTCCATTAGAGCATAATATAGAACACGTAGAATGGAAAATTTAACATTATTATCTCTTGCTGTTCAGTCAAAGCAGGTAATTCTAGTTCCTCTGGAGAAATTTGTGAATTGAACTGTTTACAATTTGTTGATATTTTATTTTTCTGTTGGATTTCGTTCATGAATACTTATGGATGTAGGCTTTTTGTCACATTTGTACTTTCATTTGGAGGCTTATGTGTACCTAGAACATTTTTCTGACAGCTGCTAATCTATAATTTTGTTAATCTCCTGGTGACACCACTGTAACAATAGCTTGGAGACTTTCACACGCTCACTGATCAGCTGATGTGACCTGGGGTAGGTTAGATCATTGTTTGCCATATACTATATTATAGGTTGTAAAGTGTCTCTCACTTTCTCACAGTTAAGCTCACATTAATTGAGTGTGACATTAATTTGCCCCTCCGTGTGCTTTTCTAAACCACTGGGATTAACAGCCTTTGTTGCAGAAACCTTGGTATCATAATGTCTATAAATATAAGCTTTTAATCAGCCAGTTTGTGTTATTTCAGACCCTCAGATACAAAGCATTACCTGGATGAGTACAGTAGGTCTTACAACCCCACGCAGAAGACGTGAGAGTTGCCCACTGGAATTGACACAGGGGCATTATTGATTATATGGTTGGTCTGTCTGGCACATGCAAGCGTGGCTAATCATCACTTCTTCGCTAACAGCCATTTGACAAGACAGGGAATGTTCAGGAGTTCTGTGGAAGAAGCTTCCTATCAGCCAAAGCCTGCACATAAACCCTGTAGACAAACCTGTAATATTTATAGGAATTTAGAAATTCTGAACATACACAAACGCTCTCATCAGACAAACACAAGTGGATTTTCCCATCAGCTTTGAGGAGACCAGCGGTCCTGCTACAGATAGCAGCATAAAAATGTATCATAGCAAGTACTTGTGATGCTGATGATGATGTTTTTTTTTTTTTTTTTTTTTTCCCCTTTCTGGCTCTCAATGGGTGTTTGTTTGGGGTGAGTATGCATGCAAATGAAACCTGACTATTTACAGTCAAGGCAGTGGGCATATGTGCTACTTATTTGACAGAAATCTTTATTTTTCTTCTTGTTGTTTATGATACTTGTGTTCATAAAATCCCCATTCAACTGATAGCAGTTCCTCAGTCACGGGCAACATATTTAAGCTGGTTTTGCATTGGAGAGGTCACCAGTCTGTCACAGGGCATTATGGAGAGTCTGTCTTTGAAGTGGTCAAAGTCTGTGTCCAATCCTAAATTATTTGTATTCATTTAGTCCATAAGGATTCACAGATTATCATATGTGTTGTTGTTTAACATCCATCACCTGCGGTTTGACCCCTTTGTTGATAAACTATAGGACAAAGCTCTCGACTTGAATCAGTTCCACTGAATTAGCTAATAGAAATTGGTACAATTTGACAGTTTGGAGGAATTTTAGATAGATTTGGATGACAAGGTGAAGAAAGCATATTTTCATAGCTCTGGTATGAAGCATGATCTGGTTATTGTGAATCAAACATGACTGAGACCCTAAAAATGGTTTTTATGTGATATTTGAGCTGACTTAGCTTAGGTTGTATCTTAGCCATATTTTTAATTTCTGGTATTTGGTAGTACTTGGTACAGGGTAAAATTCAATTACTGTTATAAAGTGCACAGATTAACAAACCTGGTTAAAGCAATGTTATTGCAATACTCAGGATTTTCCTTTGGTTCTTGCTACATTATTATTATTATTATTATTATTATTATTATTATTATAATACATGAATCATGTTCTTATTGTTTGAATCAGTTTGTGGCAAAGGGCACTGTAAAAAAGTTTTCACTTGAAGTGACTTTATAAATGTGAAATACAGTGGCAGTGGCATTCTGAACAGAGTTATTATATACTTGGATGTTGTGAAATGCCTGAAGTGTGTAAATAAATTCCACAGTTGAAGCATCAGGCTGACAGTTGACTAATGGCCAACGTTTCAGTGGAAATGACCAGCGTGCATCAAGCTGTGACATGTCTTCTGCCGAGCGTGTGTGCATTATGGCGAGCGTCCATCACGTTTCTCTGCCAGAGAAACATCTTCCTGCCAGCTTGTCTGACGTGGCTCTCCATTCTCTTCAAATCCGAAGGCCTTGACAGATTCCTGAGTATAACTTTGGCACTTGGAGAGGGTTTTTATTGCCAGGTTATAGTACAGAGCTGTCATTTCTCTTGTCCAGGAATTTTGGATGAAATCATAAAATCTGGGTTCTCTTGTTTGTGGTTTTTGGGGAAAAATAAAACTTTCCCTATATTGAATTTACATCTCCTTTGTTTTATGTTTCAGTATAGTAGAGTATCCATGCTTGTTTATGTAGAAACAGGCAAGCCAAATGTCAAATTTGGGGCAAGTAAATAGCAGTTTTTATTTTTAATACTTGGTTGATGCTCTCCTCAGTTCTTTGTCCTCATTTTTTCCCCCCAGCTGCTTTGTAGTAGAACCCACCCAAGTGGTGTTGTTCTGTGCTGCAATCATAAGACATAAATAGGACATTTACACACTCCTCCTACCCACACCAATAGACATGAAACATTGCAGGGCTGTGAAGCAGTCAATGGGGTGTAAAATGTGATGAAAACTCTGCTGGTGTGTTTCACTTTGCTGCTCTCAGGCAGAAAAACACAGAACTGCTCATCATTTATCAGCCTGCAGAGCGCTGCTGCAGCATCTGCAGGCTGATTTGTACTTTATGTGGGTCTGGATGGCAAAGCATCTTTTCTGGCAGTAAAAAATAAAAAAAACATCATAGTCTAACAAAACAGATGTGAGCCAGTTGTCACATCACACTTCCTAATGTAGCTAAGATGGTAGGGTTGGGTGATTTGGTTCATAGTCCAATCATCCCATCAACTCCTGTGGGATTGCCATTGACTATCTGCATTGCAGCCAGGGTGGTGCAGAGGAGGTTAACATGCACCCTATGGGGTAGCACCATCCACCCTCCATGAAGCACAATATGTGGCCCGAACACACCAAACTCAATGGTGTGTGAGTACAAGAGAAACACACACACACACACACACTGGAAGTTTATTTCTCATTTCCAGCATTAAGACACATTTCCACATTGACATGTAATGATGAATGATTTAGCTTCACTGTAATTAGTCAACATAAATGGATGGACGTCAGCCGAAAAGCTTAAACAGTACTGGGTCACAAAGCTGGCTCTTTTTGCCTTAGACGTATACTTTTAATGGCATGTTCAGCATCTTTGGAGATGTTTAAATTGTGTCACCTGTCTCTCCTTCACTGTGCATCATGCCCTTCCCAGATGTAGAGGAGTGTTTTCCCGTCAAAAAATGACGGTGTGTGTGTGTGTGTGTGTGTGTGTGTGAGTGTGAGAGAGAGAGACTGCCGTTCCAAGTGCAGTCACATTAAGCTCCAATTCAGAAATCAGTCCAACAGTCAGAAATAGCCCTGTGCACACATTAATTTCAAACTGTGCAGAAATCCAGCCATGAACTTGTACACCCAAACATATCTGTATTCCATGTGGCAGTTATATGTGGAGATGCAACATTAAATTATAGTGGGGCAAATTCAGTTTGTTATGAATCTCATAATGAAATTTGAATTTAATGCATTGCAGTTGTTGTTCAAATGCTCATTGTTGGGGAAAATGAGCTAAAACCCCCCTCAGCTGGCAAGCTGTTATGATCCCCTTGACCGTCAGCAGTGCTTGACGTAAATTTCTGTTGGAACAACCATAGTAGATAGTCCCTGCCACAGTCAAAAAACAAAAAAAACGTTACAGTATATATACTGGTTCAGCCAGCTTCAGCCAGACATCCATCAAACACGGCTCTGTCCAAAGCCTGCTGGGTCCTAGAAGTGCGATCGCTGCAGTTGTTGCTTTTTCTTCTGAAAATCAGTTTACTAATCATTTCATTCATTTTACAGTGTGCTAGTGTATCTCAGCTATAAAGTTATTTGAGTAGGAAGAACAAAAAGACATTCGCAGAGCAAATGATCAGATTACTATTACTCAGAAAGTAATCAATTTACACTTCAGACCTTTGAAATTGAGCATGTCTCTGTCCATGAGGAAGTAACAGATAAAGGAGACCTTTTGAGACATGCTTTCTATAAGGCATTAAAATCCTGGCTTAAATAAGGACTTAATTGGGATCCAATAGTGTCATTGTTGGTTGCTTATGGAATTTAGATTTACATTTGATACACATTATGGACCAGAAGGATGCCATTTTCTGATGTCTTAATATGTCTTTGTTGACGCCCTTTCAGACTCCGTGTCAAGTTTGAAGATTCCTATTGATGGAACAACACTAGAAAGAGCTGCTGGTTTTTTTTGGTTTTTTTTTTTCATGAAACCTGTTTAACTCCCTGACAAGGGCTTATATGCTGAAACCCATTAGAATATATGAACATGCTGGGATAGAGTCCTGCCTCCAGTAACCCTGAATTGGATAAGTGGTTAAGAAAATTGATAAATTAATGACCATGCCATGAGAATAAAGGCATTTTAAATGTTATTTTAAAGAGAGTACCTTAATAAATTCAAGCAGTTTTAATTTCTCTCATTTATAATTCAAACCGCTTCTTTTTAATGGAAGCAAATGGCATTAAAAACTTAAAAGCGTCTCTCTTTTTTCCTCTTCAATTTGATTCTCAAACAAAATACTTGATTAGTCATGAATATAAGTGCTGTAACAGTTGCCTGACTGCTTATCTATCATTGCATTTAAAAAAAATTGCCTTCACCAGGGCTCCTTGTTGTCTGTTTTGGGCGCTCTTGGGCACATGATGGTTGTGATTCGTACTGTGTCAGTCAGTCCCTGAGGCTGCTGGCGAGCTGCTATTTGGAGAGTAGATGGTGAATGAGGAAAGGATTTATTACCTCACTTGTCCTTCTGAAAGGCAGCCTCATTCGTAATTATTTTGCTCCCAAAGGCATGATCTATGTGATTCCTACTGTACCTCATCTCTGCCTCAGGGTATTGTTGTTCTACCTTTTTAGAGTGGAAGTAAGCAGTATGTTGATCACTATTTGCGCTGCATTTCTCTTCCCACAGTGATGTCTGAAACATTTGGTTCTCTGTTTATTCTGATTAAAAAAAAATTTTTTTTTTTACATGATTATATGCAGAGATCTTTTGGTACGAGCCACAGATTCACTTGTGGTATCGTGCTCCTTGCTTTGTTGTGCAGTCATCACGTGACAGTGCTTCATGGGTGGTTATCTGCCAGTTTACTCACATAAATAAACACACAAATACTGAAAAACTAGTGAGGTCAGCAGTGCTTAATTATCTAGATAACTATGCACGCACACCACTACATACATTCGAAAGTTTCACTTGCTTCTCTCCCTCGGATGTGTCAAAAGTGGAAAAACTCAGGTTGCCGAGAAAGAGTTTTCACGGGATTTTTTTCAGTGGTCTCCCGCCCCTTCCCAGAAATGTATTGGAAGTGATAAATAAGTAGTTAGAAATAAAGAAAAGAGGAACATAAATACAAACCATTTCCATTGGTGGAACTTTCACTTTGATCTTGATTCTTTTTCTTGCTGCTGAAACACAATAATTTCCCTAGTGGGATCAATAGAGCACCTACCTACCACCCTCACCTTTTTTTTTTCTTTCCTTTTTTTTAATCAGCAACTTGTAAGTCATGTCCATTGGGTTAACTGAATGTCACTCCCAGAATTTGTGACAATTCAAGCATGCTTTTATTTTCCAGAAGCTCCCCAGCTCTTTCTGTGGAGAGAGTTTGACCCTCCACCTACAGGCCAGTCCTGTTAGCCAGCAGCAGCATTTTGTTCCCCTTTGCGCCTTGTGCTTTCTCATGGGGTAAGATTTAAAGACTCACACCTGACCTCTGTTCCTCAGGGGATGATGGAGCCTTTGATGTTCACTTTCATCCACCCAACCTACCCGCTTTTATTCCTTTTACCTTGCTCTCAGCTAGTATGTCTCCTCAGCCATGGTAGACCCTTCATAATTGGCCACACTTGACCTCCGGTCTGTTTCTGCAGTTAAGCCCTCAGCTACGGCTGCCTCCACTAAGCTATCCTTTTAAGAAGATTTCTCAAAAATAATAGCTGCTGGCTCTGAAACAACCCAGGCTGTTTACAGAATGGAAAACGGTTCAAAAGTGTTCTTCATGCTTGATGTCTTTAGGTGTTCAGTGGGAATAATGAAATGTGGAAGCTTCTAGAAAAATCCTCTGCTTTTTCAGTTTACACTCCACTCTGTAGCTTTTATAGCAGTTAGAGCCAAGTAAGTAGTGAGATTAGTAAAATCAATAAGTCAGTCTTTAATTAGGCACTAAGGAATGTAGTTTTTTTTGTGTGTTTAGTCCATAAAGGTCAATTTCATGATGATAAAAAAAAAATGTCCACAAATACAGAAAGTTGGCAGCTACACATAAGCTGCCATTACAGTAGTCTCAAACAAATATACATACAGGGACCAGCACACAATCTGATTAGAGAGGTGCTCTAGCTTTCACCCGAGACTTAAGTTCTTTCAGCGTTAACTCTGTGTCACTGACCCAGCTCTTGGCTCACACAGACACACTGACTTACTGTTGTATAATTGGAAGTCAAATGACTGGCAGTGCAGGTCAGATGGAAGAAAGGGGCGCACAGACGATTTCAAATTTTCAGTGACTTTTTAAATTCTACAAAATGCACACAGTATTTGGTGTACTGAAGATAATTATGAAGGACTAGTGTGTTTAAAATGTGTCCGTTTTGATGTCCTCAAAGCTCAGTGGGTGCTTACAAGTCATTCCAATCTTCTCACTGAAAGGATCAAAGTGCCCAGAGAAACATGAACTAGGGCTGAGTGATTAGTCAGGTTTTAATTTAAGATTTTGGTTTTCAGAAATTATGAAAACAAGACTTTTGCAAACATTTTCACTTTGAAGTTCTCAGCAAAATCTGTCTCTCGGAAGTAAAATTCCTAAAAGGTGGAAAGGTCATTAATGTGTGTTTTTTTTTTTTTTAAACCTTTGAAATATTTAAATTTCAAGGAAAAACCCTAGTAGAGTTTTTTTTAAAAAAAAGTTCAATAAATGCATGATGTTTAAGTAATTAATACTACTAATTTTACTAATCTAGATTCCAATTATTACTGACCAAAATAACTTCACAGTTTTTGCCTTAATCAAGCAGCCCCATCTTAAATCCCTAACATGGTACAGTTCACTTTTAAACAAAAGATAGACACAAACTTCACCAGAGTTTGTTTAACCAAGGTGGCCTGCACAGAGCCATGACCTCAACCCCATCAATGTAGACTGCAAACCAATCTCCATTTATCCATGCAAACTATGGATAAATGGATGGGCAAATATTCCCACAGACACACTCCAGAAAGCTTTTCCAAAAGGGTGGAGGCTGTTATAGCTGCAAAGGGGAACCAACTCCAGAATGGCATGTCATTAAAGGCCTCGTAGGTGTAATGTATAGGCATCTCATTACTTTTGTCCATATAACATTGCTATTTCTTACTGAAATTCTCACTGAAATTGAGAAAAAATTACAGTCCTGCACCACACAGTTGCAAGAGGATTGGTTTTTTGTTTTTTTTAAACATCTAAGCAACAGGTCAACCTTGAGCAGAAACTGAATAATTTTTCGCTACATGAATCATGGTCACCTTTTAATACACTGTTCCTAATCAGAAAAACAGTAAAATGCAAATTACACATCCTCAGGAATCAAAGCGTAAACACCATAACTGAAATAATAGTCACAAAACTGCTGTCTCTGCACAACCATGCACAGCTGTACTTCTCAGTATGTTGGGGGAGAAAGTACACATAACTCAGTATAATTAAAAAAAAAAACATTATAAAAAAAGATTAAATGGACTAATTTAAGAAAGGAAGCTGCATTTCCAGTGAAAGCAATGTTCCCTCTCTTCCTCTCCTATCTTTCATTTGTCTCCTCTCTCCAAACCATGCTCTCATTGCTGTCTTTGCTGAATCAGAAATCACAAAGTAGGTCAGGTATAAAAAATACATTCTTTAACTAAGCTTTTAATGGCGGGCCTGTTACTGTGTCATTTCTCTCATTTTGACCAGATCTCTGGCATTAAGCAGTTGTGGCAGTCGGTTAGCATTGCGCCTCTACCACATGTCACAGAAGCATTATCTTCACCCCTGGGAATTTTTGACTGGTGCCTCACTACATTTGAGTACGACTACATTCCTGTTTGGAAAACGTAAAGAGAGCTGCACAAGTGTTTCACGTTTTTATTGTCCTTTTAAAAAAAAAAACTTTTAAAGAGAGTAATGTTTCGAGCTACATCTAAAAATGGTCATGTGATTGTAGGTGCCATCAAACCAAATAAGGAAAAAGAGGAGCAGCAACATCTAACAACAAACATGTACAAAATCAGGATATAAGCAGTGGTATTCATAAATAAATAAATATTCATCTGTAAGTGTATTATGTGCCAATAAAAAATCAAGGTAGATAATCAATGAGGATTAATGACTAAATACACATGTATAACCCTCACGATTATAAAAGAATCATGAAATATCACGAAATAAGAAAAAAATATTTTAAAAAATTACTCAATCAAATTAAAGAAAATCATAACAAGTACCTGCAATTCAAAAAAGCATGTGCAGCACTCAATACTTAGTTGGGGCTCCTTTTGCCTGGATTACTGCAGCAATGCGGCGTGGCATGGAGTCCATCAGTCTGTGGCACTGCTCAGGTGTTATGAGAGCCCAGGTTGCTCTGATAGTGGCCTTCAGCTCTTTTGAATTGTTGGCTCTGGCGTATCGCATCTTCCTCTTCACAATAGCCCATAGATTTTCTATGGGGTTAAGGTCAGGCCAGTTTGCTGGCCAATTAAGAACAGGGATACCATGGTCCTTAAAATGATGTCTCACATTCAGTGGACTGTGAGACATCAATCTGACATCTGTGATGTCATCGTGCTCAGTTTATAAATAGGCACATTCTGTTTGCTCAGTGTGCCTGTGAACCCACGAAAGAAGGAACACACGACGAGCCAGCTGTCAAAGCAAACGCAAGAAACACGCAGAAAATGCAAGAAAGCACCAACTCAACCATGCAAAGAAGAAACCCTTCTCCAGAAGAAGTAATTTCAATGGACATTGGCAGACCCATGACAAGAAGCATGTATAAGAAGCTTCAAAATCCCAACTCAAACCCTGGAGAAACAAACCCTGGACCAGGTAAGGGGACTCCATCGGGCGCTGTCAGACCCAACGCAAGAAATGCACAGCGAAACCCAAACCCCAGACAAAGAAACCCTGGACCCAGCAAAGGGACTTGGCATCATCGGGCCAATCCCAACTTCAGACCCAATGATGGCAGACCTCCCTGTAATGAGAAAGAGGAGATCGCTAATCTGAAATCCCAACTGCAGCAGTCTCTGCACATGCAGCAAACCAGTCACCACAAAATGGTAGCTGCAAACCACAAAGCTGCCAAGTGCAAGGTCGGTCCAGCTGGATTGGGTTAAGCTGCAGTTGAACTGCTGCAGACAAAATGCAGAGAACACAATTCAAGTTATCCAAGCACAGCTGGAAGAGGCTCACAAGAACAGACCCAAGTCTTACACGGAGAACTTCACAGCTCAGCTGAGTTAAGCTCCTACTGAAGGCCCTCCTAACACAACAGATGTTGCAGGTAAGACTCCCATAACTGGTGAACCAGATGAGATCTGTGATGCACTGGAGGAATTGAGCACCCACCATGCTGCAGAGCTGTGTGTGGAGGCTTCAACACAAACCATGGAGGCTCTGCACACAGTCTCTGTAGAGCTCAAAGCAACCAGAGAGGCTGCCTTAGAAACCCAGTGCAAGAAACAGCAGGAGCAGATCAACCAGCTCCAGGAGCAGCTCCTCAAAGCTAAGGAACAGCTTGAAGAGGAGGCTGAAAAATGGAAGAGGAAGAGGAAGCAAGCCCGCTGTGAGACTGAAGAGCTCAAAGCTAAGCTCTGCACCAGTGAGGCCCTTCTTGAACAAAATGATTTGAAGGTACAGAACTTTAAACAACAGCTGGAAACCATCAAAGCTTCCTACATGGAAATTGTAGAGAAGCAAAAACTGGACATCAAAAGCCAACTGAAGGAAATGGAAGCAGAGAAAAACCAACTACAGCAGACTTTACTGTCTCTGCAGGAGACTCTGCGAAAGAGTCTGATGTTACCAACCTAGATGGTCCAGAGACCCAAAGTGAGACACTGCAGGAGACGCTGGAGACCAAACAAGAGAAAGAGGCCGATATTAAAAAGAGTCCAGAGGAAATACCTAAAAAAGAAGAAGAAGCTTGGCTGGCTGCGTAGACTATTCACTTGTGGTAGTGCAGCATCCACACAATCTCCTACTTAATCTAATTAGTATACAACTAACTATCAAGAGCAAATAACTATTCACTTTGCTCCCCCAACCGGTCACGGGAGATGGCTGCCCCTTCCTGAGCCTGGATCTGCCGAAGGTTTCTTCCTTATAAAAGTGAGTTTTTCCTTCCCACTGTCGCCAAGTGCTTGCTCATAGGGGATCGTCTCATTGTTGGGGGTTTCTCTTTAATTCATTTCAGTTTCATGTACAGTACCAGTCGCCCATATGGACACACTCACCCATTTATATAAAAGGGTGAGTGTGTCTAAACATTTGACTGGTACTGTATATGAAACTGAATTGAATTAAAGATGATTTGTAGGAGATTGAATTAAATGAAATAAATTACTCACTGAATCAGGGAATTGTAACATCTTAACCATAAATTTGACCAACAAATAAAATAAAACAATTGATTTTAAAATAAAAAAATCTGAATTGTGAAGATTTTTTTTAAAAAAGCATTTCAAATGTCAAAATACAGAAGCTTAACAGGAGAAACAACTATGTTTACAGTCTGGTTAAAAATCTTTTTTGTTTTTTGCTCTCTGGACGGTTTTCACTGCATTTGATTTGTTGATGCCTTTTGGAGTATTTCAGTAGAATTACTGATCAAATAATATTCAGCCAACTCCACTTGACTGACTGCAAGGTGCCAGGTCCTGTGGCTGCAAAATACGGCCATGTCATTCCTCCACCACCGTGTTGACAGTTGGTATGAGGTGTTTGTGCTGATATGCTGTGTTTGGTTTCACCAAATGTGGTGCTGTGCTTTATGGGCAAACTTCTGCACTTCCCTCTCCTCTCTCCAAAGGGCATTGTTCCAGAGGTCATATGGTTTCTTCTTGCTACTGTTCCAAAATAGTCATTCATGTTTTGTCTTTCTGTAATTGTGCTGTCACAAACATTAACATCTAACATGCTAACTGAGGCCTGTAGAGTTTGAGATGTAGCTCTTGGGTTTTCTGAGGTTTCTTTGAGCATTGCACAGTCTGAGTTTAGGGTGAATCTGTGGGGACATCCACTCCTGGGAAGATTGTGGCATTGTGTTAACAGAGCTGAATGCTCCAGAGCAGCAAACTGCCAAAGCTTATACTTTTATAGAGGTGCTCACACTCATTGGTGATCAGTTAATCAAGTTTGATTACCCTCATAAATTCCTGTGGAAACGGTCAAGATTGACTTAGTTTTTGGGACACAGTTGCTAAAACGATTTTTTGTAGCTGTTAGCATCATAAGATAATTACAGTTTAAATAGTTAAAATGTGTCGCTATTTTTGAAAAAGTGCGTTGGAGAAACAGTTTCATAAAAACTTAAAGAATTAGCTTTTGCACAAACTACAGCTGTTTTATAAGACATCCACTTAGTGTGGTTAGGTTAATAGGTGATTCTAAATTGTCCATAGGTGTGCTGATTAGATGTAAAAAAAAAACCCCAACAGGATCAGAGGTGGATGCAAACAATGAACAACAGCAAAAAGCATGACATTAGATTAATAAGTGACCTACCACAACTTGGATGACTTGCTCAGGCTCCATACCATCCAGAGGAAAACCGTTGACCTCTATGATCTGGTCCCCTGCATGAAGCAGACCTACGCACACATAAACACAAATATGGACAAAAAAACCACCAAAGTTTTTCACATCTTTTGATCTTTTATTTCAGGTGTTTTCAATCCCTTTGACAAGGCAGAAAAATGTCTGCACACCAGCAAGGCTCCCGGATAATAATTACATTTAATAAAAAAACCTTTTAAAGAAGTAACGTTTCGGGGTACAGCTGCCCTTCCTCAGACTTGACAAACAGTGCAGGTAACATGTTATTTAGACACGCCCACATCTAAAAAGGGTCATGTAATTGTAGGTGCCTTCTAAATAAATAAGGAAGAAAGAGGAGCAGCAACAAACGTGTACAAAATCATTTGTCAAAGTGAAGGATATAAGCAGTGGTATTCATAAATAAATATTCATATTTAAGTATATTATGTGCCAATAAACAGTTAAGGTAGATAATATCACAAGCAGGCACAGGATACTGCTAGAAATGCAGCAAGAACAGTACTTATTTTTTAGTTGGATAAAAATGGAAATCATTATTTAGTGGATAGATTTCCTTCTTGGAATTTGCGCAAATTGTCTATTGTGTTTTTAAAATACATGATACTTTGTCACTGTGTTTATCACTTATTTTATTGCTGTGCCACTGAGCTGAGCCCTGCCCTGCTGTGTGTTTGGGTTTCCTACACTCCAAGTGTGTGTGTGTGTGTAGGTGGTGTGTGTGTGTGGATATGTGTTGGTCTAGGCACTGTCATTCCAAATATGAAGTGTTTCCTTCCTCCAGCCTACGGGAAAGATAGGGTAGCCACAACTTCCTGACACACCCTTCACTTCCAGCCCAGTGGGATCAATGTGTGCAGAGCCTTAAGTGTTTTGCTGCAGCTACATCTACGCATTCAAACAGTGATGAGCAAGATTATTTCACTGTCATTGGTTTAAGCTGCACATATTTTCCTGTGGGTTATAGATGGTGGGATTATTTCGCTTTTGGGAAACCAGCCGTGATGTGGTTTGGGAACCCTTTTTAAGCACTGACAGCAGCCAGCAGTTGTCAGATCACACTTTCTATCATTCTGTATAACTCTGTCTTTATGTCTATATTTGTGTCTCTCTTTATATTTCTCTCTCTCTCGCTCTCTGCCTCCATATACAAATTTATCAAATTCAAAGGTGCTTTATTGGCACAAAACAGCTCAATTCAGTATGCTCAATCAGCACTTAAACATTGTGTGTGTGTGTGGGGGGGGGGTATTGTGGCATGTTGATATATGGTAGCCACATATGCCCTCTCATTGTCCTGTGTTGTTTAGTTCATGGAAATTTGGAATTAGTTAAGCTAAGTGTTCATTACTTCACTGAATGATTTTCATTTTTGGAGGAAGTGCATGTTATATGCTCACCTGTCAAACAGTGATCACATCTTCTGTTTCCTTTTGGCTGCCGTGCCTTTTTGTGTCTTCCTTGTTGGGCTGCCAGTTTGTGGTCATTGAGCCCATACTTGTTTAGGATGTGGCTCTGCTGTCTTACAATTAAGAGATATTCTGCCAGTTCATGATCGCTTTGTAGGTTCAGATGACATTCTAATCTGCTTTGGCTTTTAGTTTCTTCTTTTTTTCAAATAGGTTTCTTTGCGTTGTGATATCATTTTGTTTACTCTGATTGGTGTTTGGAAAGCAGTGTTGTTGTGAGTTTGGTCAGTGTGTTTGAGGAGGAGGCAGTTAGTTTCACCACCAGGTGACACAGGAGACTCTTTTCTGGGCTCATCCCTTCAGTTTGGAGGGCTTTGGAATGAAGGAAGTCTTTGGGCTGGATTTAAGGTAATTATAAAATTTCAGTGCTGTTTTCAGTGCTAATTATCACTGGGTATCTCTTTAAGTGGTTATCTGCTTAACAGTCATTTTTTGTGTACATCTGTGTACATGCAAATGTATCTGCAGAACTCGACATGTAGAGATTCTGATGACTGAGTGGACCCTATTCTTCAATACCATACTGGGCAGCATGTTGCTATCAAATATCTCTCTTTATCTCTTGGCTCTATTTTTTTGTCCCTCATATCTCCATCTCTCTGTATGTCTCTCTGTAGCTTGTTCTTTCTCTGTCTGTCTAAATTTCTTCTCCCTCCATCTTTCTATTGTTCTTTTTCTTTTGATCAAGAGATTGATCCCGAGATCAATCCGAGAAATCCGGAAATCTTAATTTTTGGTTAATAATACCAAGCCAATATATGTGTAAAACAGTTAATAAAGGAATCCACGAATGTATACTCAACAGTAACTTCAGGATTATGAACTCCTTGAACTGCTGATGTTGTGTCCAATCTGTTGTGATGCTGAAGTGTTTCAGGGAAAATTACATAACTAGAAAAATGCATTTCCTGGTGAAAATGTAATGTGAATGCTGAAAGATTTGACCTGAAATACCTAAAAATGCACAAAAGACCTAAAACTTAACCAGCTGAAAGAGGAAAAACATTTGAAAAAGTATAACAGCTCAATTTCTCAAAAGTACTGGAATTAAACTTGATTTGCTGAAATTGCTGGAAAAAAAATAGGGAAACAGCAAAACTTGGAGCTGAATCACATCAAAATAAAGAACTGCAATAAATGCAATACTGGATAAGACCCTAACTAACTGTTGGACACTAACTGTCCAAATTTGAACCACCTGCCTCATACATCTGAATTTGAATACACCAATCAGAAACATGCTGTTTCAAGCCATCTTTCCCCTCAAAAAAAGAGAGAAAAAGTTGAAAATCCTGCTGACCTACCCATAAACAACAGCTTGCCGCACAAAAAACTGTAGGTCGCAGTGACAAACTTTTTACACTATGAGCGCAAGGAGATGTTACTGAAGCGTGTGTGTGTTTTTCTTTTTTTTAAAATCCCACTCAGTGAGCAATGGCAGTTTAAAAAGTTTTTTGGTTTTTGCTCCAAAGAGAGGAGAAAAGTTAGCATTGGAGTGAATGGACAATGTGGAAGGTACTCCTGACACTCTCAAGCTCCTAGTTTAAATTTAGTAAATGTCTGAGTTTTGGAAAGGTTATTTTCTTAAGAGCGCAATCATAGCTACAATTTAAAGTATAAAATGTTTTGGTAGGCCAAAAGTTGTGGGAGTAAAAAGAAAGGAAAGAGAAAAAAAATTTAAACCGTAAAACAGCTCAAATTCTTAAGTGGGTGATGATGTCGCTAGTCTAAAAACTTTCCATAGAAATGCAATAAAATTTTAGAAAAGTTCATAAAATTTGAACTGTTGTTGTTTAAAAACAAAAACGTAAAAGATATCAACAAACCAATTAATGCCTGAATAGTTCAAGGTCTTGGGACCCGTTCAAAGTATGCTGAACTAGTGAGTTGGAAGAGGATTTCAAACTTCCTTCATTCATTTCAAATGGCAAAAATAAAACTTCATGAAGAGCTAAATATTTTAAAAATGATAAGTTACAGAAAAAGAGAAGTAATAGCACGATTCTCCAGAAAAAGCTGAATGGTTTGATACCAGAATGGTTTCTGTAGCACAAAGCATGTGGAAGGAGTTAAAGACCAAAAACCATGGAGAAAGATGCAAATAATGTGAATGCTGTTAAGCATTCACATTATTACATGCTCACTAATTACACATTTTTGTGGATAAGAAACAACCAAATGTCTGTAAATGTATGTGTAGAAGGGTTTATCTGTGCTCTGTGTCGATCTCTGAGGACTATCATCTCAGCTCCTGCTGAGCTGGCTGACCCACTTTTACTCTTATCTGCCATCTCTTTCTAACACACACACACAGACACACACACACACACACACACAGTCTTTCCATCGCTTTCTTGAACATTCTTTGAATATCTTTTTCACATTTTTGTCTACTTTAGAACATTTTTCCACTTGTAGTGCCATTTAGTTCACACACACACACATGCTCATTATTTCATGCTTTTTGACTCTTTAATTTCAGTCTCGGTCATTGTGCTGCTGAGAGTGCACACCCACATCGTCTTACCTAAATTATCAAATAAAATGGTATATAAGGTGCTCCTCTGTGAATATTTTAATTGCCTTATATTTTGGGGAAAATAACGGCACATTTTCATCAGGAGCTTCTCCGGTGAGTTTCTTTGTACTGCGGGCACACTCCAACTCCATTGTCTTTGACAGTTGGTGAAAGTAAACCTTGTTCTGCTCTGGAGCCTCAGTAAGCTCGCCATAGCGGCACAGAACCAGTTGTTCAACTGCGTCAAATCTTTAGATCAGGAGTACTACCCTTATCAGCTTCTCCCCACTGTCTCCACTCTTTTTCCTATTTCCTCCCTCTCGTTATGAAATGTTTAGGGATGGAGTACTTTTGTGAGGGAAGCTGGAAAAGGTTTTTGCTCTTTCCCAGACATCTTTGTGAGAGTGTTTCTCTGCTTTCAGGATGGAGGCCCTGGGAGTCTGTTTTTAGGAATGTTCTGAGTCCTATGGCCCTTTGTGTGGCTGACCCAGACTCCTTCCACTTTTTTTTTAAATATTTTTTTTAAATATTCTGAAGCTGCTGTGGTGAAGGAGGTAGAGCATCTAATCTGCTAATGGGAAAGTGAGGGGTTTGATCCCTGCCTCCTCTAGTCTGCATGTTGCAAGTGTCCTTGGGCAGGATGTTGACCCCTAAATTGTCCCTAGAAGAGGACTAGAATAGGATGTGGTTTGTAGTATAGAAGTGATTTGTGTATGCAGTATATAAATACCAGTCTATTTACTATGAGTACTAGTCAGTTTTGACCAAACTTTGTGCAAATGAAAATCTTTTTTGTTAAAATGAACCTGTGTCATCCACTTTACATGTGGTCACATCGAGTCCTTTTGTGGTTTTCTGGTTGTGGCCGTAGCAAGCTGCCTTTCTAGATGGTAAATGCTTTTTGAGTGTAAGACAACAGTCTGGTTAGTCTCACCCAAGACTGGAGGGGGTGAGGCAAGCTGATTAACAGCTACTGAAATTTAAAAATAAAAGTGATGGGACTGTCCATGAGTAAATTCAGTCGTACATGTTGACTTTCTCCTGAATGAATGAAAAATAAGGATAAAATGAATTGCCAAATGTTCTCTGGCCTCTATTAATAAATCTGTTCTGCCCAAATAGTGAATAGAAATATGTTTTTGAAGAAAAATGAAAGGTGGGGAAAAAATGTACTGGTGAATGAAATGAATGTTGTAATTAAAACCTCATAAATTCAAAATTAGCCTTTAAAGCTCGTTATTCAAATAGTTTGAGACACTTTTTAATGTTAGCATTAGCTGCCAAACTAACATTAGGATGAGTAGTGTGGTTCCTGTCTATTAAAATGGACCTAAATCCATACAACTTAAAAAGCAGAAACCATGAATAACAGCTCAAACCTTATAATTCCAATTTTTGTAAGAATTCTAAATTACGTATATTATAAACATCCAAGCTAAATCTCAAATTCAGGGTACACTTGAGCCTTTAATGTAGCTGTGCAGCTGGTGAACTCTTTGTTTGATTGACAGCTGATGTAAGCACACTTCAGTCATTTTTCTTCCGGCCTTTTTGTGGCCATTTTCATCTCATTTGTGTTTTGGCATTCCTCCCTGATGGCTCACTGATTCCTGTTACACACAGAATGAAGCCTTGAAGTTGTAGCTGAACACAAGAGGAAATTGAAATGGGGCGTAGAAATAATTTAGACTACAGACAAATGGTTTAAATTTTTCTCATAGCTCGGCAAATATTGTACGAAGGGGGGGGGTGATATTTGTGTGTCTGCTTGCTCTCTGATATGGCATGTGTTGTTGAACAATAACTCCTCTATGTGGGGCCTCTCCTGAAGGCTGAAATTGTTATGTCATTCTCCTCCTCCCCTCTCCTCTTGTCTCCTTTCACTTTCCTTCCCTCTTTTCTCTTGTCTTTTTGCTCTCTGTCACACAGTCTGCCATTCTTTTCCTTTGCTGCTGTTTTCTAAAAATCTTCAACATAAGGCTCCTCACACATTAATCCAGTGTTTAACTTGCAGTACTTCACGATGTTACTGCAGAAAACTACTAAACTTAGTACTGCTCAATGTTTCATCCTGAATTTCGACTTTAATTAAAATCTGCTTCTACTTAATTGCTCATGCCTCAGTCATATAGACCAGTTGGCGACCCCTTTGCAGCCTGCAGTTGCTAGGGGGAAACATGTATGGGAATACATACTGGCTGGCGAGCGTTTACCGGAGGTTGCAGTCTGTTGCTGGTTGAAATTGGTTGCAAACAGGGCGCTGTACTAAAAATCATGCTATGCTTGCTCTAGTTGCTAGCAGATTGCCTCAGTCACCCATAGTTTGTCTATACAGACTTCACTTTCACTGCTCACCAAACAATAGTGACAGTGTGAAAAGTGAGACGCAAACCAGAAACTGGGAACACTTGCCTTTTTAAATTAAAAGTTGTGCCTTATCGCTGAAAACAACACATCGCCACAGCGCTAGATAGGGATGTTATTCATAATGCATTGATATCAGCAGATTATGTAGTATGGGTGCATTTATGTAGTCATATTCCTGTACACACATTAGTATGATGGTTTGTAGGTAGACATTATATCTGTCTTTTATTTATAGATTCTATAAATAGAAAGACACTATACAACCTTGTACAAGAGTGCAGTATATACTTTATGTATGTAGTCTAATTTGTTTTACCATGAAACATTTTTGTGTTTGCTCTAGGATGTGGTTACCAGAATGAATTTGTAGAAATGTTAAAGATAATCACAAAATATAAATCTCTTACAGCATGCTTAAAATTGTTTTGATTACTGGTTTGGTGGTTAGCACTGTTGCCTCATAGCAAGAAGGTCCTGGGTTCAAATCTACCATCTGGCTGGAGCCTTTCTGTGTGGAGTTTGCATGTTCTCTCCGGGTATTCCGGCATTCTCCCACAGCCCAAGACATGCAGTTAGTGGGGTTAGGTTAACTGGTGATTCAAAATTGTCTGTAGGTGTGAATGCGAGTGTTGTCTGGTTGTCTGTCTCTCTGTTAGCCCTGCGACAGACTGGCAACCTGTCCAGGGTGTAACCCGCCTCTCGCCCTTTGGCAGCTGGGATATCCTCCAGTAAATTAATATTCTTGGATGTCCTTATTTGTTACATTTTTTTGTTAAATTGTTATGCAAAGTTTGGAAAGTGATAGCCTAGTTTGGAAAGTCTAGCCTGTTGCTGTCTTACACTTAAAGAATTATTTCCAGTCTGGCTCTCACAGTGAAGGATAAAGCTTGTTGATTTAACACTGGTATCATCTCAGTACTCGGTGGTCCTTTTTCCACCGATGTGGTGCCGGTGCCAGTATTTGAACCGTTCAGCGGTTTTTCCACCACAAACGCACTCGGTGCTCAGCCGAAAAACGGGTTCAACTTGGGCCCCGCAAGCTAGCTGGTCTCGAACCAAGAACGCGTGACGAAAGCGGCAGAAGGGCGTGACTCTGCCGTCTCAATGTAAAGTTTTCTACCGCTATTTCACTGCATGGTGTGTATTACATGAGAAAAACAATGTGATTTTTATGACTGTGAATTAGGTTGGGCCCTTAGGCTGAACTTGCTACTTTGTATAAGTTCATATCACAGATAAAAGGACGGAACGTGTGTCCTTATCGTCTTGCTTGTAATCGCTGTCTGTGTTTACCTCTGTGCTGCACACAGATGCTGCAGTAGTTTTCTTTGGACTGTTAAAATGTGAAAGGGGAAATTATTCTCCCACGTTTGCGCCCTTTGGCTTCTGTGTCCAGATGACGACCCACCCACACTCATACGTAAAGTATCAGTTCACAAAGCGTGGTAGAAACGCAGGCCCGTTCTTAAGCGTTTTGCTGGTTCATTGAAACCGACACGAGATGCGACATGGGCCTGCTCTCCTGTAGGCCCACCACCCGCAGGAGGCACAGGGGTCAGGTGCAATGTGTGTCGGGCAGTGGCAAAAGGTGGAGTGAGGCCTGGGCTTCTCTGCTTAGGCTGCTGCCCCTGCGACTCAGCCCTGGATTAGCAGAAGAAAATGGATGGACCAAAAGCTAATGTATCAGAATTGGGAGAAGCTGGATTAGTGCATCCCTGGGTAATGCCACTATTAATATGTTGCAGCATCTTGTTACTTAGTGTCCTGCAGAGCTTAAAAAGTTATTGTGATGAATCCATGTAGAGTAGTTTGCTACCTTTCTTCTGTCCATTGCAAAATCAAAGGGCTGGATTAGCTACACACCATGATCCCTGAAGCTGGAGAGCTCCACAGCATGAAGTGGATGCTTGCCTCTGTGTGTGTGTGTGTGTGTGTGTGTGTGTGTGTGTGTGTGTGTGTGTGTGTGTGTTGTGAGAGAGAGAGCGAGATACTTAAGCATGACTGTAAGCCAAAGAATGCATCAGCAGTTAACACATAACCACAGCACCATCAGCTGCATTTCAGAGGGTACTTTGCCTCATCTGACCTACAGCCACTCCTCCTCTCTTCTGCTTGTGAACACCCTGTATTGTCTTGATGCTGTGTACACCACTGCCTGTCATGTGACCGAGGTTAACACAGCAATTTGTGAAGTAGTCAAATCCTTTAATCTATTGATTTGATTTTCTGAGTATGTTCATGAAAAAAATTATTAATCTGTCCGGTCTCATGTATACTGATTCATAGTTATGTAAAACAAGAAATGCTTTTGTTTTTGGTGACTATTTTTCTGGTGAGTTTAGGCTGAAGGAAGAGCTGCTGGCATTGCAGGCTCGAAATATCTTCAAACTGCTGATTTAGCTCATTCACTAATCTCAGCTTCCTTACTTAACACACATTACAGCTGACTCCGTTCTGGACTGGGTCAGATTATTGTGACTTTTGGATTCTTTCACTTTTTCCCCGTTAGACTAAACTCGTGCTTGTTTGTCTGTACTCTGCATTTCTGCATGTGTGCAGCCTGTTGTTTATGCTGCAGTCCACAGGGACAAAGCCAGGGTTTAGTTGTCTCATCATGATTTATTCATACTGTGAGACTATGCAGGTGTTTGTGTATATATGTGTGTGTGAGTGTGTAGAGTGGAAGGCTTATCAGGGTTTTAAACCTGAAGCGATAAGATGCAATCTAAATGAGACTGACAGTAATTATATGTTGATGTGTAGCACAGAGCTGGACGGATTGGCCTTTTTCCATTAATCTTTCTCTTCTCTCTCTCTTCTCACAGGCAACCAGACAAACTGGTGGTAGTTTGGACGCGTAGAAGTAGACGGAAATCCTCCAAGGTTTATATTTGATTAGATGCAATTTTAATTTAAAAATTTTTATCCTTTCCAAATGTAATTTTTTAAAAATTATCATCCTTTTGTCCTTCAGTCCCATAGTTGGCAACCTGGCATCAAAAACCCATACAGAGGAGTCGTGGTGTGGCCTGTACCAGAAAACATCGAGATCACTGTCACTCTCTTTAAGGTAACCTGCCACTCTTTTATCTGTATAAAACAGAGGGAAAAATCTAGCCCTGATTTTTGAGATTTCTCTGAGAAAATGTTGGTCAATATTATTCAACCCCCTTACCAGACAAAGCCTGCTGTTATATGCTAATATTTCAAACTGATTTAAATGAGAAAAATACAGAAGGAGGGTTAAAATTACTCAACACAGCTAATATTACAAAAGGTTTTTTTTTTCAAATTCAACACAAAATACTACTTTTCTTGCCTTTCGCAGATGCAGATGTTTCAGTCCTTTCATTACATCCCTCACATTCACAAATTTACAAATCAGGTGTTATGCAAACAGTTTTTATCTTCCATAGTTTCTGGCCTTTTCTGTCAGTGTCTAAACTTCTTGGGCCTAAAATTGTCCAAAACATTAAAGAGAAGAAATCATGACCTTGTCCAAACGAGGGCTGGTACACAAACAAAGCAAAGACATTGCATGTTTCCTGAGATACAATTATGAAACTCATTTCCAAGTTTACTACTGCAACTCTTTGGGCCCATGGAGCAGCAGCACATCTGGAGGAGGAAGAACGAAGCCATTTTCTGTGAAGCGTGGTGGTGACTCTGTGATGCTCTGAGGCAGATTTTCTTCCTCAGTTAATGGAAATCCACAGCGTGTCACAGGCAGCAGAGATTCAGTCAAGTACCAGGAAAATCTGGGAAAGAATAAATCATGTCATCAGTGAGGAAGCTCAAGTTTGGATGTCAGGAGAGCTTCCAACAGAACCCCAAGTGTATATCAAAATCTACCAAGGCTTGGTTTGATATGAAGAAGGCAGCTGCAGCATGTGAACTTTAGAATATAAAAGAACTGGAGGTCTTTGCCAGTGAGGCCTAATGTGGCATTCACACCAAACATGAAGCCAAGTTTCACCTCACTTCATATTAATACAGTCTTGTTGGAGACCCATGGGTATTTGCCTCTAACATGATGAGGAGTACAACAGATAGCTGGAATCCAATTATAGAAACTTATTTTCTGAGCTTGCCATGAACTCCAATTTTGCTCAATTTTCTCTAAGCCCTTTCCTTTTTTCCTGTCTATCTAAAAGTGAAATTGAACCATACAGCTCCAGCTGCCCTTAAATTGTATCAGTTGTATCTGTACCTGGAATCCCAGCTGGTGTGTTTTTGTGATGTGGGAACGCATTTGAAATTCCCTCACACAATGCAAATTTATCAGTTCACCTCTTTGCATAGACTTTTTATGTAACTACATTCAGTGTAATGACATAACATTCCTAAGGAGCACCCCCAGAAACTCGTGTCTGGCCATCGTTGTGAACCTAAATTCACAGGGGGAAGTAAACTAAACACAAAACACAGGGAACGCAAGACTGTCAAAAGAAAACAGGAAGTGGCACAGGGGAACAGAGACGCAGACTAGACACCAGACAAGGACGCAGACCTGAATACAAAGCAAAACACTGGGCCACCGGCCCAGAACCGTGACAATCGTAACACATAACCCACTGGTGTATGCATCATGTTTACAGCAGGTTCTAACAGATCTACAGAGTATTATACACTTGCAGGAGAAGGTGCTGAAATATTCAGTAAATGCATCATGTTTGGTCAAATTTGGGGCAACCCCCCCCCCCCAAAAAAAAACAAGAAAAACATTGAAATACTAGTTTGATAAAAATTTTTAAACCACCCTTGTGTAATTTGATTACTACATACAGCTTATGTCAGTAATTATGCTTCTAACTCAACAGTTAAACAATTGTCTGTAAATGACACCCTTGTAGTATCTGTCACCATGCCTGGCTTACTTAAACATTCTGGGCCTCCAAGTTGATGGGCCAGCTCAGAGCTTAGTGTCCTGTTACCTGCTTTAACCATACCTCCCTCCACAAGTACCTACGTAGCTGCCCTGCTTTGTGAAGGAGGCCTTTAACATATCGGTCACTAAATACATGACAGTCTAGTGAATCCCAAGGCACGTGACACGGAAAGCCCTCTCCAGATGATTTCTCTCCAGATGTTTGTAAAAGCAAACTGTTTCTCTGCTGTCATGTGTACTGGCTTAGTTGTCTGAGGTCTGTACTTGTTAAGCACAACTGTATGTACTAGTGGCTCTTTTCTGGGCCCACTTCCACTTCCTGTCCCAGAGGAAGTAATAAAGCTGTTTTTGTAATGAGGCAGAAAGTAAAACCATTGAAGGCACAGTTCACCCACTTAAGCTGGATGGAGCTCAAACAGCAATAGATTCTGCACTCTGTAAGCCTTTGGTCTTTGTTCACCCTGTCAGCTAAAAATTTGAAGATGAACCTTAAACTATCACCTCGATTCACTGAAACACAATCAAGAGCATCCCATAGATCAGAGGTGTCTTAACAATATAGTCTATGTATCAGGACTGGTCAACTAAAGTGCTGTGAAAACTGCAAAGAATGTGGGCATAACTTTTCACTATTGGGTCCTTAAGAATCGATCATGTAATGAACCTCAAATGTTATTTTAATCCAAGAGATTGGAATCACTGATTTCTTTTCACTATAGATAATTTTGTGTGGGTCCACTGTGTGTGTGTGTGTGTGTGTGTGTGTGTGTGTGTGTGTGTGTGTGTGTGTGTGTGTGTGTTAGACAAGGGGCTTGTATCAATATGTGTGTGATTGGGTGAATGAGGCTTATAGTAAAGTGCTTTGAGTTCTTAGAGTTTAAAAAAAAAGTGCTATACAAGTACCAATCCATTTAGCAAATGTAATACTGATACCTATAAAAATCAGTTATCTAACAACTTGCACTTTGGATTTTTTCTGCATTGTGTTGACTGAAGGTGAGAGCAAACTAACAGTGATTTGAAGATCCTGTGAGTGTTTTCTGGCCTGAGGCTCTGCAGTTAAAATAGCTGTGCTCTTCTGTATTATAGCCTCAGGGAGATGTAGACTACCAGGCAGCCTTAGCTGAACTTTGTATATAGTTAAAAAAAAAAAAAACAACCCTGAAATTAAACATTAACCCAACTGGGCAGTGCTTTGCCTGCTCATTATGAAGACAAATGTCCCAGTAGAGATATTGTGCGTAATGCAGAGTGGACAGTTGTTGTTTTTACCCTAACAAGTTTGAAATTAGCAAGATTTGACTTGTGAGTTTTAATATTTTATTTTATTTCAAACTAGAATATCTGTTTGGAATCTGAAAAGAAATCCCACTGAGTAGTTCCACAAGAGTATGAATTGGCATATATTGGAAAAGACAAGCATTTTCCTGTTCTGTTGTTTATTATAAATGTTTTAAAATATCAGTCAAAATATTAAAATCCTTATGTTATTGACAACAATATATCACAAAATAATGAGCATGCTGTCCGTGATCTGCAGCTTTTGCTTATCAGCAGCACTAAAGCTGCTGATAATGCCACACTCTGCTGGCTTTTAGAAGCAGTTTGTGTGGCTGTGAAAGAATAGCAGGTTTACAGTTTGGAAAGGGATGAGGAAACTGTGTTGCTTTCTCTGTATGTCTGCGCCCATGTAGGCGTTGTGTCTGACTGTTATGCCAGACTGCAGGAATATTGATTTCTGGAAGTGTGTCCTGGACTCAGTCGGACAAAAAAGGCAATGAGATGAGAGCATGTGCATTACATGCTAAGACTGCAACAAAAAGCAGACCGTATGTTTGTGGTGTTCTGTACTGGAGAAACTGCTCCTCCTCTACCTTTTAAATGAACATGTGTCAGCTGACCATACTTAATAATGCCCATTGCAACCAGGGTTTAATACAGGGATCCTCAAATCCAGGCTTCGAGAGCCGCTGTCCTGCAGGTTTTAGATGTGTCTCTGCTTCAACACACCTGAGTCAAATATAGAAGTCATTAGCAGGACTCCGGAGAACTTGACTGCATAGTGAGGAGGTAATTCAGCCATTTGATTCAGGTGTGTTGGATCAGGGACACATCTAAAATCTGCAGGACACCGGCCCTCGAGGCCTGGACTTGAGGATCCCTGGTTTAATGGATCTCTGATATCTGAACTGTCAAATCACCTGGTCTGTAATCTGACTCACAGTAGAGTGCAAATATTGGCATAACATATGTATAGATGCTTTGCCTGCACTGAAGGTACTGGCTTAACCTGTATCCAGCCATCTGGTTTGAATGAGTCCAGCTTATCTAGAGTAGAGTATACCGCCAGATATACAGCTGCTCTGTGAAAAATGTATGCAGTGCGCCCAGTTCTGATTTGTGTTTGTGTGTACACTCTGCATGTGCTTAAGAGAGCGCTGGAGGGCAGTGAAGGTCATCCACCACAGCGCAGTAAGGCCAGGCTGCTTCCTGCCTCCATTGCTGTCTTCTTTCATTATGTCGAGGTTAGACAGGCAAGAGAGACAACACAGAGATGCTTACAGTATACAGAGACACAACTAAGCAACCGAACTCTGAAGGATATTTTCTGCATTTTAATGTGTGTGTCTGTGGAGTCAGTAGCTCATCCTCGTATAATTGAAAGTCACCTCAGTAATGTAAAACATTCGATATGGGGAAATGGAACAGACAAACCGGGTCAGGGGGTGACTAGAGGGAGGAGGGAGACTGTAGGACGCAAATGAGCTCAAACTGTTTTGTGTTAAGTCTTGTTGGCACATGGCCAAAATGAAAATTTAATTAAATAACTGCTGTCTTGATTGCTTGTAGGACCCCCACGCAGAGGAATTTGAGGACAAAGAATGGACGTTTGTCATTGAAAATGTGAGTACTCAGTTACCCCCCCCATCTTTTTTTATGTGCTTCTTAATTGAATCTCTGTGTCATTTATGCTTGTTTCTTATTCATATTTTGGTATAACCTGATTGCAGGAAATGAATGTAGCCTATAATTGTGTGGGGCGCTCAAACTCATCTGAAATGTCATGTACAATAACCTCCGGATTACAAGTTTAACAAGACAGAAATTATTTCCCCACTGAGTATTCTCAGATGTCTTCTGGGGGGGGGGGACAGTCTTTGCATTTCATGTGCAGATTCTGCCACCATGCGGTCATTGTATGCCATTACATGCTCTCAGTGTGGCTCATACCACTCAGATGGAACCTTTTTTGTAATGTTCATGTTCTTGTTTGGCATAGGCATCTGTATTTGTTTATTGTGGTAACAGACTGCATTTCTACAGGTAATAGTGGAGTATTTATTTTTTTACAGTCTCTTTCTAAGGCCACAAACTGGTGTGCTTATGAAATGTTGAATTGTTACTTTATTACCACAAATGGTTTCCATCAATGTATTTAGTCGATAATTAATAGGATGATTAAAACAACTGCTTTTCCATAATGTGCTTATGTTATATCGGTCAGTGCCATTGTTAACCTGTAATCTACTTTTAAAAAATTTAAATTCAAACTCTGTAACATCTACCAGTTTCATTTCTTGCTTTCACTTAAGAATCTATATTTATACTTTGTTTGAAGTGATATGCATGTGCCCTGCTTGGACTGTTACCGAAGCTGTAAACTGCTGAATCTGGTTTGACAGACAAAATTCAGTTTTAGGAAAAGCCTCAAAACACACACGAGTAAGTTTAAAAAAAATAAAAAATAATTTAGGAGAGAATTTTATGTAGAGGTTTGTGAGAACAGGAAGGAAGGACTGAGACAGCAAGGTGGAGAATTGAGGCAAACTGGTGGAGAGAAGTGGAGACTGCCAGGAAACTGGAAACTTTCTTTTGCTGTTTTCCATACTTTGTGACGTGGTGTTCCTCAATATTGCACACATGCTGAACAAATGGAGATTCTGTACATACACATCTCCTTTTTCTCAGTTACAGTGAGCTGTGACTGTCCCATGAGCGAGTGTCATCGTTATATTTTATTGTACGTGCAACTGTTCTGCCACTGTACAGTGGGTGTTGCGCCATCTTGTGGCTTTATGTCACATCCAGCAGCATTTTATTTGTGACCTTTAGTTTATTTATGGAGCAAAGTAATTTAAATGTAAAATTTAAAAAACAGGAAGATGCGTAGACTTCTGTTAAGGAAAGTAACACAGCGTCTGAACCTTAACTAAATGCAGACAAATCATGCTCACGACCGTGGTCACCCCCAAACGCTCATTTTTAAGCCAGGAGAAACCCTGGACACAGATAAAGGTTCCATAATGGAAATGCAGCTCAAAACTGTAAAGCTTTATGCCAAACGGTTTAAATGCTCATACAAAAGTCTGAGTAAAAACTGGTGATTTTAATGATGTGATGTGATGTCTTTCTAAACCTTTGCTGGCCTTTCCAATGCAAACAACTTTCAATTTCAGACTTTTTCATGTTCAGGATTTTCATTTTTGCTCACATTTAAAAAATGAATCCTTTAGTCCATCTTTGTTTGTGTGGCTGTTTCCCAACTTGTCCCGTACGTCTTGGATTTGATTGCAGACCGTTTGTGCTGCAGTTCTGTTTGTAGCATCCTAGTGAATTATTTAAGATAACTGCCAGCAACAGTTTTGAATTCACCCATTAACCTCATGACGAAATCATCCTAAAAGAATCTCTATTTGAGGATTTTTCTTCATCTCTTACTACTCCTACAACAGAAGACACTTAACACTTAAAAAGGTCTGTCCAACAGAGACGCATGGGATGCACTCACTGTGAGAATCCGAAAAGCACTGATGGCGGGACCAAACCTTCCCAGGTTCTGTGAAAAATTGTGTGAATTCAAAAACAAGTGTTCAAGTGTTTTGTTTGTTATTTTTATTGTCCAAGAAATTATTGAACAAGCGACAAGTTTCCAGTCAAATCTAAGATATATTGACAAGTTGGGAAAAGATTACACACAAAAAAAACCAAAACAGAATGTGAGCAAAATAAACAGAGCCATGCATAGAAAAAGTTTCCTTTTGTATAAATGCATTAAGGATTCAATTCTAACTTTTTTTTGCAACACATGTATAATTATTTGGTCTGCCACCTTTGCGTGTACCTGCTCTATTTTCTCCAGTGTTGTGATGTGCTCACGGTAGTTCTAATGTAGTTGTGGCCTGCTCCCACCAGCTGGAACTTTATTAGAGCTCTTTTTGTTGTTTTTGTCTTGGCTCATGCAAATTAGGACATTCAATCACATGAGTTGTGCCAACAATCAGTAGGTGCTGTCTCTTCGTTCGTGTCCATCTTCCGCTCTTTTCTCTGTTTTCTCAGAAACACATAGAGCAGCTCTAGCCAAAAGCCCCCACTGTTTCTGCTGCACTGTTCAACAAGTTTTTCTTCTTGTAAATTTCATCCGGGAGCGTGATTGGAAATAATACAAAAAAGGAATCCAGATGTAGTCATGCAACCAGTGACCCCAAAAGATCCCCAGTCTTTGTAGAATATATCAGTTTATCGCTAAAACCCCAGACTCAAGTATTTTGTAAGGCTTTTTTAGTGTCTTCCAGTGAAGAAACTTTATCTGTATTAGAGCCAGTTAGTGTGAATAGCATTGTGTGAGATTGTCGGGCTTTACTCAGGCACTTGTTCATGGTCACAGGTGTTTGTTCTGGTCCTTCAGTTAAAGCATGAGGCACATTGCAGACACTGAAACATGTCAAATTAGCAGTCGGGCATCCTTTTGACTGCTTTGAAGCTGTTCAAGTGTACAGAGTTTTGTTCTGTATTGTTGGTGGTAGTGTTTTCCAAGAATTTGAACTGTGAATGTCACCAGTGGGGTATTTCCTCTCTTAGACTTTTTCTTACAAAGGGTCAGCCTACATTTCTATGTGCATTAAAATCTATCTTCACAGTAGTAAAACTATTCATAAGTTAGCCTTTTAACCAGGCTGTTTGTGGAGTGTTTTTTTTAATTGGCAGATATGCTGTGTTTGCTGTCATGTTGAATGGGTAGCTATTTGTATTTGTTCTGAACAAAGACAATTGGTGAAGTTAAAAGATTAATTACATCTTTTAACTTCACCAATTGTCTTTGTTCAGAAAAGAACAGCTGTGAGGCTTCCTGAGAGCAAGTAATCACAGCTTTAACAAGTACCCTCTCAAACCAACTTCCAAATGCCCCGATGTGTGACTTCAGTGACTTTAGGGAGACATACGTCCTTAGTGACCAACAGAGATAGACCAACTTTCTTTCTTTCTTTTCTTTTCTTTTTTTTTAATGTGGAAAAATAGAGCTGGAAGAGAGCACAGACTGTCACTTTGTGTACTCGTCAAGCTCAAAGGAACGACGGCAGACGCTGCTCTACCTTTCTGTCCTTGACAGAGAGTAGAGAAGACAAGCAGGTCAGCCGGTTTTCTCTGGCTAGAGCGTGGGAGAGAGCAAGAAAAGGGAGAGAAAAAGACAAGTTGGTGGTTTGCCTGTGTCTCTGCATACCTGACTAATGACAGAAAGATCAAAGCCTCACAGAGTCTACTGACAGCAGGAATGGAGAACACAGAGGAGGGAGAAGGCAACCTTACACCTTCACACACTCGGATGTAGAGGTATCCTGAGGCCCTGTTTCTACTAACTTAGCCTAAAAAGTCCTACCAAGAAGTCCCAGCTCAGGAATGATTTAGGGAAACTCTCAGCATAAAAACTGAAATGTTTACCTCAGTGATGATTCAACGATTCTTTATTGTCATCGCCTCACATGCAGCGATTAGCTGTGTCCACTGATAGCGGTGTTAGGAAGAGTTCCTGAGCCCATGCGGTGACTTCATTACAGAGTCATGGCTGCTTTTAATGCATTATTCCCTGAGACTCTAAATATCAGCGCTCTGTGTCTCTGTTTCAGGCTTCTCCCTTGGTACCAAGACTTTGCTGGATTTTCTGAAATTTTTAATAATATTATGTGCCATAATTGATAAAATGCTAAAATTCTTTATAATTTAGATCTGAGAAACTTTATTCTTAAATTTGCCTCTTTGCCTCCGCCTCTGTCAGAGTAGTGAACCCATCACTATTTGTTTACTTCAGAAAGACTCAACTTCTCTGAGATGCTCTCTTTTTACCCAATCATATTACTAAACTCATTAGTTGTGAGAGGCCATTTCTTTTGTTTAAACCATTGCAACCTTTTTATTATGTCATATTTATCCTACTTCTGATACCACATAGGCTTTGAATGATTACAAACCAGTGTATCGCAATTTTGACATTTTAAACTTTATTTACATTAATTGTTGTGCATAAGTGCTACTCCTTTTTAAACCGAATATTCTCATGTTTGCTTCTAATGTAAGACTACACTACATTAAGCATGCACGTAAAGCTAATGTTTGCTAAATTGTGTTCAGGGTTTATTTCAATTTGAAAATTCACACCAGTAAAAGGACAGGTGAGCAGAAAAATGCATATTAACCACAAGAGGGCAGTCTAGCCTAAGATGAGTAAAAACTCCTTTTTAGGCATTCATAATTAAATCTGTTGGATCACTCTTTAGATGTCTGTGCACCTTTGCATTTCTGTATGTTTGTTTCGAAGCATGTGTGATGAAAAGTGTAACATTATCCTGCATTAGCCATATTACATTCTTGGATGTCTGATATTTTATTCTGACTTTGCCTGCATGTGCCTGACTGTAAAGAGCACTCACATTGCCCCCTGCCACCCCCACCTTTCAGGTATCTGAGCTAATATAAAGTAAAGGACACATGAATGAATGCAGTAGTGAGTGCTGCTCCGAGGAGGAACAGAAGAAGAGGAGAGGTGAGTTCTCCTGACCCCTCATCAGACGGCAGAGGAGAAAAGGGGAAGAATACGCCATTGTGCCTGAGCGCCGAAGATGATGAAATTCAAGATCCCCACGCTCGGGCTTCGTCTTAATCTGGGGGCCCAACCTCGCGCTAGGCTAATCCCTCCCCGTCGAATTACTGGCCCTGGCTAGATTGTATTTTGTCATTGAAAATGGCAGTGTCAAACACTACCTTTTTCTCTCCTCTATTTGTTCGTCTGCCAAGGCGAATCGCATAATCAAAAGATGGAGAGAGAGGGAGAGCAAAGAGGAGAGAGCGATGGAGAGAGAGAGAGGGAAAGAGGTGGAAGGCTGAAAATGGCTACATAGTAGTATCTCTAAATTGCATGCTACCCTTGCCTTTCACCCTTTTTCAAACAGGCGCGTATTATCAAAAAGGTGGGCAAATTGAGAGTCAAAAGATTGGACGGCTATATTTGAAGGCATTGTGCTGACAGGGGCTCTTTTGTGTGTGTGTGTGTGTGTGTGTGTGTGTGTGTGTGTGTGTGTGTGTGTTTGGGTGGGTGGTGGTGGGGGTTAATATCTGTATGTATGTCTGTGTGTATTCTCTCTGCGTTTGCATATCAGCCAAAGCTGGAGATGGGAGACCAACTTCCCTCATCTTCAAAGCTTTGTGGAGGGATTTAAATAATACATAGACACACACACACACACACACACACACAGAGGCAGGCAGGACTGTTGCATTTTATGTGAGAAGCTATCATGTCTGAATACATTGAATATACAGTAATACACACTCAAAGGCCCATCTTTCTCCCTCCAAGTCATACTTCACCTTTTTCACACACATTACATCAATGTCACCCAGGCAGAGAGGAGTTTCCAAATCGGCACTCACAGTTTGACAGTCTGTCTGCTGCACGTATCCATGCTTTAAATATCGAATTTGAATTGACAGGTTCTGACAGCTTTTTGATTATGGCAAATAATTCTAATCACAATTATACTGTATTGAGCTCATGACTATTTAATGCAACAAACTGTCTTTTGAAACACGCTGTTGTTGGAAAAAACAAAACAGGATTATATTTTTGTTCTCACCTGACTTCTTAAAACCAAAGTGTTTTCAAACAGCTGAAATGGTTTTACTTTATCGAAGTTTCTCCCGCTCTTATCTTGTCTCGAGCTGAGTTTGGGGTTTTAGAGAAGGGCGAAAGCACACCTCTGTAAAGGAAAGACACAAATAAAAGAAAATGTTTGCACTATTACAAAAAACAAAGTAGAAAAATAACTTTTTTCCCTCGATTATCTTGCTTTCAAAATCATTGGAGGTCATAATTATAATTAAATTCAAACTTCACTTAATTGCACGGCCCTGAGACCATAAATTGTGATATAAACATCTGTCATTATTCATAGTTCCATCTACCCATACCCATGTGATACTGGTGAAAGCTGTAATCATAAAGATTGTTAAGACAACAAGTGAACTGGAAATGCATCAGAATAATGGAGTTTATTTTTTGTTCATAATCCAATTACGATCAGGGGACGAGGCCTGTAGTAAAAAGTTTTTTTTTTTTTTAATATATAAAATTTTTCCTTTAAAAATGACAAAGGCATGAACGAAAACCATAGCCCAAAGACTGAAACGGGGGCTGAAGCTGTAGCCGAAAATCAGTGATATGAACTTATGCATGAACCAAAACCACAGGCCAAATAATGAGATATAAACCTGCCCCCAAAACCAAAACAAGCTGAAACCTGTATCTGAAATCTGAAACAAATGCTGAAACCTTAGTGCAAAAACCATGATATTAACCTGGTCCTACAGCTGAAACTGTGGCCCAAAAAACAAGGCGTTGCATGAAACTGTAGTCCAAAATCTGAGGCGTGAGCTGAACCCATAGCTCAAAAATAAAGATATGAGCCTAGGCCAAAAAAATTGAGATAGGAGCTGAAACTGTAGCTCAAAAACTGAGAGATGAGCTGAAACATGGCTGAAAGGAAAAAAAAAAAAAAAGAGGCTTGAACCAAAACTGCAACCCAAAAATTGAGACGTGACCTGAAACTGTAGCTGAAAAGCTGAGGTAAAAATGTGGTCCAAAAACAGACCTGAATCAAACTGTGGTTTAGAATACTTCTGCTTCTGTCAGTCTTGTTTTTAAATCAGTGGAAGGGTAAATAGATAAGCCATTACACATGAAAACACAAGCTTCAATGCAGTGAGTCTATATCCATATTTGACTTGTGCATGCGGTATATGGTGGGATTTTCACCATGGTTTATGATCACATTTCTCCTCTTTTGATTGCATTCTTACTGGTTTATTCTTCCTTCTCCATTTCTTTTTGTGCCCCTCTTTCTGTCTCTCTCTCTGAGGCAAAGTCCTGGCTATTGTGGACCACATCCAACTCCATTAAGGCCCTTTCCACGCCACATACGCCCACTCACACAGTCACATACTGACACACACAGTTTAAAAAAACAAAAAAAACCAACACCCACTCATATACACACACACACACATACAGCCATCACCTTTTATACACACCCTCTCTGTATTGTACACATAGCCATGGTGTGTATACCCCCCCCCCACCCCCGTCGCTGTCTGGAACACATTACGTAGGCCAGTGGCTTGTGAGCGCTGACTGGGCCTCGGGGAAGAAAAACACAATTATTTCAGCCCTCGGCTATTCATGCAAAGGTGACAAAAGCTGGTATGAAGTATGAAATCCCAAAAGTTTCTCCCGTGCCGCGGCCGACAAATTGGGATTAATTTGTGCTTGTGTGCACGCGTGTGTCTCCAAAGTTTTCACCTTTGCTCATTTTCCTTTTCTTAAATAGTTTGACGAACTCAAAAAAAAAAACAAAAAAAAAACTAATTTATTGTGTCAGAAGAGTGTGTGCATTCACTTGGGTCGTTTGCATGTGAACGCAATGCTAATTTTAAATAACATATGCTTTTTAGTTGAAAGCTGGAAGCATGTAAATAATTTCCTGTGTTTGTGTGAGATTGTAAGAAGGCGGGAGGTTCCTAGTATGGGATCACACGTTCACACATGCTTTCCAAATTAATTTAATCTAATTAATTGCCGTGAGGAGAGAGGACAGATGCTAGTGATTACCCCCCACTACCAGACCCTTCCCTGGGCAGGCCCATGCACACAGGGCACTACAGGCATACGCGCACACACAGACACACACACAACTGTTACCACCCTGAACGCTGCCATTTTCTGCCACTGTGCAGCTAAAAATATTATTTTAGTGCTCTGAAAGCACATCAGCTAAATAAGCAAATGATGCAGGCACATTATGGGGGAAATTACCCCACAATTCAGCTTAAAGTGGAAAATAAATCAACAATTTAAAAGGAGAGAGTGTCTGTTTTTCCTTTGGTGCCTATGTGGGTATATTTTTGTCTGTGTGTAACTGCACCTGTGTCTGGGGATCTCTGTATTTGGCCTTGTTTCCAGCCAGTTATGTGTTAGGGTGCTGTGTGTGGCTGTGGAGGCCGGGTGGTCCCTCCTGTCGCCCTAATAGGCTTACTGGCCCCTAATCCACACCACACCACCCTGTCACATGGCCAGTCTGCTGACTAACTGCGACCATTGCCATAGAGGTTTGTGTGTGTGTGTGTCTCTTGAACTACATCTCTGTGCTGGTGTCATGCTTGTCTGTAACTTAGCATGTGGTGGTTGGTGTCTGACTGAGAGACTGTGAATACGTTTTTGTTTTGTTTTCTTATTTAGTGCATTTTTGTGTGTTAGGAAAAGAACAGAATCAGGTGTGAATAAGTTGCTTTTCTTTAAGTTTACTTTTCATTTAGGATATGGGTTTTTGTTGTTGTTGTTGTTAGAAAAGCAAAGAAGGGATGTCCACCTTATTTTAGTTCACATGCCACATACAGCCCAGTTCAATCTCAGGTGGGCCACACCTTAAAAGCTCTGTGATCTTTGCCCCTTAAAAGTTTTCCTTCTACCCCACACTGGACAAAATACTGAGGCCTGTCCATTTCAAGCTAGTCTTCCACGTCTTAAAAAGAAAATAAAACAACGCCCAAAAGATTGCTAAAAGAAGCACCAACGTTGAGGTACTGTTGCATGTTGGACAACTGGCAAGATTTCAGCTGATTTAAATATCGCCATAGTTTTGTGTGGACTTTATTCCTGGTGGCAATATTTTCAATGTAACCTGTAACCATTATTTTTGATTAAGTTAACCATTTATTTGAACTAAGTAATAAAGTTATGGTGCCCACCCCTGATTTACCACCATCTTTGCTCCATTAGATTTCAGTTAAGGATTATTCAGGATTTAGTGACACAGAAATTACGTTGTTACATCATTACAACGAAACGCTGCTGTTTATATCCAAAAAACATGTCAGCATAGTTTCTGTGCTTTAAAGTGGCATGGCAGGGTAGAGGCAATGCATTTGTCATTAAAATACCTGTGAAAGCATGACTTGGATATCCAGCTCAAATTAACAACTGGATATTCACTCCCATGATGTGATTCAGTCTAATGACTACATAATCCTTCCTGTTGGAAAATACAGTCAAAAGTCCTTGGAAAGTTGGGCCAAATTTGACCCTTCGAGGCATTACAAGAGACACAGCTCTCAGAATGTTCGTGTTTTGTATCACAGTACTAAAAATCAGTTTAAACATTATTTCCAAAAATCATCTAGACCTGTAATGAAGCAAAAGTATAAAAATGCTTGTTTGAACTGTGCATGTCTCATACAAATAGAATTGAAAATAACAGTTATCACGATGGTTATGAGACTTGCTTCAGGAAGGACTCAACATATTCAGAGATTCAATAATTACTTGGCTAAATTAAACTAGAATCAATACACGTCAATACTAAAATGCATCCCTTTTATAATTTTAACACATCTATTCAGATCGTGGCTCTCACATACACTCAGACACACAGCGGCACCCTCTGATTTGTACAGCTTTTGGCACACTGCTGCTTGGCACGCACCATATCTGCTGTCTTTGTTTGTGTGTGTGTGCGCGTCTGTTTTTGCTTACATGCATACATGCACGTGTTTGTTAATTAAACTGATTAAACTGTTGCCCCTGATGATGTGGGGCTTTGCTTCTGTGCTTGCATCATCTTTTCCAGTTTCCTCTTCACGTGGGTGTAGTTTTGCTTTCAGTCTTGTATTCTTTTGTCTGCTTTGATTTTCTCTATCTTTTTTTCATCTTTTGTCCTTGTCTGCTTCACATGCTGTCTGTGTGTGTATGAGACATATGTTTACAGTGTGTCTTGTGCATACAGTCTGTGTATGTTGTTTACACTTGCATGTGTGCACTTGTATTTGTGTGTCTTGTCCCACTGGTCCAGGTTGTGACCTCGGCTTTCATCTCCTTGGTCTGAGGCGCCTGTGTCCCGCTGCGTTCCGCACCCGGCCAACAACGCAGCAGATGTCACCAGACACTGACAGTCATATGCACACCATCTCATACACACAGTTTATGTCTATTTCATACAGTATTTACACATATGTGCACACAGACTCACAGCATGTGTCCACATGCAGCATGTAATGTCACTCTGACACATATAAATACATTTATATTACACATATGCAGAAACCAGCCTAGACAGGCTTCTGCGTTGCCTCATACAGTGTGACATTTGACCCCAAAATAAACATCACAACACGAGTATCACCTGGAAAACACTCTGTCACCTACCTGTGTGGCCTTCACATTGTAGAGCCCAAGTTAGTGTCTTTATTCATAACATACTTCTAATATTGAGGGAGTGCACCATTTTCCAGTGGAATGACCTGAACATTACACACCATCCATCTGGGTTTGTTTCATAGTCAAAGTGTACTTGTTATACTCCTCAATTATGGGGTTCACAGCACACTGATACAGGAAAAGTTGAAACAGGAAGCTATCAGATGGAGGATTTTTTTTTTTTTGTTACAGCGATCTACATCAGTGCCTGCACAGTAATCTTTGTGCGCTCTCATTGCCACGTCATTGAAAAGCATGTACAGACTGACCCACTTGCAGATTTATTCACCCAGCCCAGCTGTGCCAACCATGCTGCATGTGCCTTACCTCACCATTCAACAAAGACAATGTACAGTGCTTGTGAAATAAAATACACCCCCCCCCCCAAATAAAATATGTCTAATGTTCATAGTTATTGTCCCACTGGTCCAGGTTCAATTCAGGGTTCTTCTGTGAATGGATGCTTCCAGCTGGCCACACCATCTCACTAGTCGCAGTCACCATGTGCTGGGTTCGCCATCACAACTTGAAGATTGCTATAAAAACCAATCTACACAATAGAGTAGGAAATGAACAACTACGTCCATGTTCTAGTCTTCATGAGATCTCATCTAGTCTTATTACTCTCAAGAAAAAAAAAAAGAATTGGCAGGTCCACCACTGGCACCCTGTGTTTTTCACAGATGAGAGCAGGTTCACCCTGAGCACATGTAACAGATGTGTAAGGGTCTGCAGAAGCCATTGTGCTGCCTCTAACATTGTTCAGCATGACCCGTTTGGTGGTGGGTCAGTGATGTGTCTGGGGAGGCATCTCCATCAAGGGACACACAGACACACACAAGCTAGGCAATGGCACCCTGACTCCCATTAGGTATCAAGATGAAATTCTTGGACCAATTGGCGGACCCTTCTTTAAGAAAAGAGACAAAGATAAAAACAAATTAACATCCTGTTTTAATTAAATTGGACATTTATCCTTCAGATTTTACACGTCACTGAATTTTGAAATTGGTTTGTTGCTACAGTCGTAGAAATTTTGAAATGGCAAAACCTGCAAATGTACTAAAACTAGAAGTAGGTAGATTTATCTTTCAGAGGGGACCAGAATGCCTTCTTATCTACTAGCTAATGCTGTCTTACTTTATGATCATGGCTGTTGCCCCTGACTGACGTGTCCAGGCCCCGCAGTGGCGGCCAGCTCACTGTACAGACCTCTGGCTGTCTCTAATGAAAAAATAAAGAAAAACGTCTGTACCTCCTCCTCCTTCTACTGCCTCTTGTCCTCAAGCTGACCCAGAAGACGTAAAGTCATAATATATGAAATTAATTATACACACAATGTACAGTATGACCCCCCCCCCGCACACACACACTTTTGCATGTTTTTTTCCCTTTATGTAGCTATATTCTTTTCAGATACCTCAGTCTTTTTAAATGCAGTTTTATTTTATAGTTGCACTTCAGTCATCTTTGGGCAAAGACCCTCATGTATTAGCCTTCGTCTTTTGTTTTTTAGGAATAATTTCTGAGTGGTACAGTCGCGCCAAATATTCTCAGTCATACGTTATTGGCTGCCACACCCTTTCTTATCAGTCATCTGAGGTTGTCCTCTATCACTTCATTGCCTTACATGCTGTCACCTGCCCTTCTCCTCAGTCGGCACTAATCCGACTTTACCTTCTTGTCTTCATCCTCATCTCGTCTTGTTTTTGGTGTCATGTGTTACATGATGATGATGATGATGATGGTGGTCTGGCGGTTCTGGTAGGGCATGAGGTGCAATTGGAAAACAGCTGCGGAACAGTTATTATCTCCATCTCTTGGTTATTTATTTTTCCTCTGTGCGACTTAAGATGGCTGCTTGCGATGGAGACAGGCCTGTGTGGCCAGCAAAACACTGGCCTCTGCACATGCCCGTGTTTATCAACAAGCTTGACCCAGTGGGCCTGAGTGGGCGGGTTCCTCGGGAGGGACCAGTGATGGTTGTGGTGAGATAGAACGTGTGTGCATGCACGATGGTTTTAAACTCGGTAAGCTCGGGTTAAACTACTGTGCAGTGGGACTTATTTGACATTATCTTTTTAGAATCTACTCACAGTGACTACGTGCGCGCATATGTTTGTATATGGACGTTTTTAGGGATTGCACACGCACACCTGCTCCCACAGAGTTAAACTGAGGTGACTGTTTTGCTAAGTGGCAATGAATAGGCTTTAGTGATGTGCTCTGATGCCACTGCTAAGCCATTCACTGACAGTTACACTGATCCCTAAACATGCTCTGTTTGGGATATAAATCTGTTTGTGGAGTACCGCACCCACACAGTCTTGGAAGAGGAATTTGAGGTCGCTTACACTAAAAAGGCATGCATTATAGGAAGTGTTAGGAGTTGAGGTGAAGGACACTGTATCAGGTGACTGCAGGCAGTGTGGTGACTCATAAACTCTTTAACCTTCCAGAAGTCAAGTGAGGTCATTTTTAACTGAGTGGGGTCATTTATGACCCCAGCTATTTATATGTGCCTTTGTGAGATATATATACTTTTATTTACTTTATCAATCTGCTCCTCCTATAAGCTTTCAGAGCTTTTTACAGGAATTGGGCCATTGGTGTGGCATGGATAATGGAAGGTTGTGTGGGATCATTCCTGTTTGTGTTGAAGTTGTTGATCTTCTTGTCATTTGCTTTTAATTATTCCATAATTCAACATCTTATTTTGACAGTTGCAAACAGGGGCTGCAGCCACAACAGATGGCAGCGCCCCTCCCTCTGGGGTGGAAAGGTGCTGTACTAACGTAACCAAGGTGAATTTCTTTGTTCCACCATGACTTACATTATGGAGGTTTAAAAAACAAAAAACAAGCTGACTGTGATGACTTTGTTGCAGTTTGTTGGAATCACCAGTGTGTTTTTTCTACCTAAGAAGTATTTTGTTTGCACAGTTTGTTTTTACTCCCTTTTGCATTAAAAAACGTAATTAAAACCCCATTAGAACTTAAAAAAACAAACAAAAAAACCATCAGATATAAATGAAGAAAACATTACAGGTGTGATAAATACAAACAGAGCTATTAATAAAATGATTCCTCTTAAAAAATAGTAGGGCCAAAAATTATTCCACATGGTTATTTTAGTCACTAAAGAAAGCTTGGTTGCTTGAGGTTTCTTCTTGTCAAAACTGGCCAAAAATCACATTTTATTATTTGCTCAAGAAAACCCACACAGCATCAAACCATTCAGACACACATTACAACTAATTCCTTCCCCCAGTTTCGTATTTATATAATGTTTGTTTTGTTTTTTGTTGTTTTTTAAAAAAAAAACAAGTTAAGCTTGCTCACGTAGAAAATTGGCTTACTGTTGAACAGTAACATTTAAAAATAAGGGAAAACAATAAAAACCAGAGAACTATTCTGAGTTTACACAGTTTACCTTCAGTTCAGCTGATACAGGGGTTGGACAATGAAACTGAAACACCTGTCATTGTAGTGTGGGAGGTTTCATGGCTAAATTGGACCAGCCAATTGGCCAATCTTCATTTATTGCACATTGCACCAGTAAGAGCAGAGTGTGAAGGTTCAATTAGCAGGGTAAGAGCACAGTTTTGCTCAAAATATTGCAATGCACACAACATTATGGGTGACATACCAGAGTTCAAAAGAGGACAAATTGTTGGTGCACGTCTTGCTGGTGCATCTGTGACCAAGACAGCAAGTCTTTGTGATGTATCAAGAGCCACGGTATCCAGGGTAATGTCAGCATACCACCAAGAAGGACGAACCACATCCAACAGGATTAACTGTGGACGCAAGAGGAAGCTGTCTGAAAGGGATGTTCGGGTGCTAACCCGGATTGTATCCAAAATACATAAAACCATGGCTGCCCAAATCACGGCAGAATTAAATGTGCACCTCAACTCTCCTGTTTCCACCAAAACTGTCCGTCGGGAGCTCCACAGGGCCAATATACACGGCCGGGCTGCTATAGCCAAACCTTTGGTCACTCGTGCCAATGCCAAACGTCGGTTTCAGTGGCGCAAGGAGCGCAAATCTTGGGCTGTGGACAATGTGAAACATGTATTGTTCTCTGATGAGTCCACCTTTACTGTTTTCCCCACATCTGGGAGAGTTACGGTGTGGAGAAGCCCCAAAGAAGTGTACCACCCAGACTGTTGCATGCCCAGAGTGAAGCATGGGGGTGGATCAATGATGGTTTGGGCTGCCATATCATGGCATTCCCTTGGCCCAATACTTGTGCTAGATGGGCGCGTCACTGCCCAGGGCTACCGAACCATTCTGGAGGACCATGTGCATCCAGTGGTTCAAACATTGTATCCTGAAGGCGGTGCCGTGTATCAAGATGACAATGCACCAATACACACAGCAAGACTGGTGAAAGATTGGTTTGATGAACATGAAAGTGAAGTTCAACATCTCCCATGGCCTGCACAGCCACCAGATCTAAATATTATTGAGCCACTTTGGGGTGTTTTGGAGGAGCGAGTCAGGAAACGTTTTCCTCCACCAGCATCACGTCGTGACCTGGCCACTATCCTGCAAGAAGAATGGCTTAAAATCCCTCTGACCACTGTGCAGGACTTGTATATGTCATTCCAAAGAAGAATTGACGCTGTATTGGCTGCAAAAGGAGGCCCTACACCATACTAATAAATTATTGTGGTCTAAAACCAGGTGTTTCCGTTTCATTGTCCAACCCCTGTATACGTCCAGAGTAAGATGGTCTAAATCATTCAGCGCTGTATTTCTCTCGTCATATTGACTGCCTGAAGTTGGACTGGCAGTTTATGCTCATTGTCGTCTGTTGCGAGCAGTGACGTCACAGCTGCTGGTGTGCGTGCTGTTCTTTGGTGTCATTTCAGTTCGTTGTATATCTCTGTTTGTGTAACCTCGCAAAGCTGCTGTACAAGTGGGGTGGTCTTTAGTGGCATTTCAGTGATACGTGAATGCAGGGGCTCAGAGATTATCAGGCGACAAACAGGGAATTGATACATTCTATGGAAAACTTTGAAAAGGGCTCCACCGTTGCTTTATTCCTAATTTTGACTTTTCCAGCTCTTTTGCAGTGGAATTTTTCTTTTTCACAACAGCTCTCGTTTAATATAAAAATCAGTATTATAGGTTACAGTGCTGTGATGATGTCACAGTTCAGTTGAGCAATGACTAAAATGTCAACCCTAACCGCAGCTTCACGCACCTGTTTCTGACTTTCCTCATGGAAATCTAGCTTTTTTCTGTCACGTTTACGGTGTTTGTTGTCAGCACTTTCGAGGGTTAATGCGTTTTGGTTCTGAGGCATATATATATATATGTTTGCAAATCAAGATGACTTGTTGTGGAGTCATTTAAGATTGACCCAAATGGCACAGTTCCATTATGAATGTTTGAAAGATGAGCGGGATCTGTTTGTGTCAGCGTATCTTTACATGTAAATGCACAGAAACAGAATTTGGGGAACCCCATTGTTCTTTCATGGAAAAGGAATTTCAGAGTGCTCATCCATGAACACACACATACACGCACACACACACACACACACACACACACACACACACACACTAAGGCATACCAGCTCCTTATCCAATCCCTTCACTAATTCCCCCTTGGTAGAAGGTGTTCATTGTTTCTCTTTCATTCTAATCTCTCCCTCTCCCTTTTTTTTAAAATCCATATTAGATTCTCTTTGAGTTGGCCACAATCAGAGCCACTGAAGCAGAGCATCACCCTGCTAGTGCTCTTTGTCTCCCCAGATTTGTCACTTAGCATGGAGAGTACACCTTTGTCATGGAGCAGGGTGGGAGAGAGGCAGACTCTCACTTGGGGCAATTGTTTCTTGTCACAGGCCATCTTAACCTCCTCCCTCCCCCTTAAGCAAATCAGCTTTTCTCTGGATTAGGGCCCTATCATAGCGCCGTCAGAGCTCAGTAGCCTGCCAAAAAAACAGCTAAAACAAACAGATTCTGAAAGTGAGAATTGCATGAAAATAATTTCCCAAAAATTCTTATCTTACCTGGAAATCAGCATGTTATATCTCTGACATGTAGAGGACCCAGTCTGATTTTAGCTAAAAAAAAGAAAAAGAAAAAAAAGAAACCCAAACAAACCCCAAAACAACCCTTGAACCTTTTGACATCATCTTTTGTATTATCTGCGTGTGAACATAAAGCATCATGGGTGGGAATCATCAAATAGTCATCACATTCTGTTTGGAACATGATGCAAATTAATTTTTTTTAATGTCCATGCCATGTTAAGAGGGTTTTGTACAAACCCTGCGTGGGAAGGGCACGTGCACACTTGTACGTGTGGCTTTCTTAAATGAATTACAACATATTACAGTTTGTCTCTTCTGCAAATATTCTACTTGTAAAAGACAATATAATCAGCTGCATTTACAGTGAGTTTATAACCCAAGGATGCGCGCCAACTTCAGCTGAACATGGAAGTCCTCGTTCTGCACTGCAGCCTTTTTGGGTTTGGCATACCAGCACGTGAACCAGCTTTCCAGCTGCAACTGAGTAGTTCTAGCTGGAGACAAAGCAAATAGGAGAGTGATTTAATTTAATTAATATATTATTTAATTTTAAAATGAATGATAATAATGCACACCCTTACCTTGATGCTGTAAATACGTAATTTTCACCTTTTTTGGGGTGATTTTCTTTTTAGTAGCACTGACATTGTGGTGTAATGTAGATGATTGTGTGATACTGAATTTATTGAAAGACAATTGCTTTATTGTTAATGTGGGGCACATATCTCTAGTCATTGTATTGTGAATTAGTTTGTGATTCCCACCCCTTCACTTCTCCATGACTCTGTTCTGATACAAATTTTTAGCAGCGTAGATGCACAACAATAACAATGTTTTGCAAAGAAAAGCGCAGTTTACACAATTTACATTTTGGAGCAGCTCCCATCCTTGGTGAAACCTCACAAGAACTTAGGTGGTCAAACGGGATCATTTCCTCCTGTTACACGCATGCGTGTCGTACCACTCAGGCATGGATGGATGCTTTATGTTCCCCACCCTTTCTGATGCACTCATATGTGTCATTTATGTTCATACAAACACGCACTAACTCAGACTTTATTGAGCACATGCCAGCGTGGATGTCTGCCACCACAGTAAATCTGCCCACCTGATATCTCAGCTGCTGCTTCATGCAGAGGGAGTAATCAATCTAAGATACAGTAGGTGTGTGTGTGGTGATGTTATTGGCCATTTTAGGCCTCTGTGATGGCCAGAGATGGTAAAATGGCTGGAAAAGTGATGAGCAGGCACTTCATAGACCAGAATTGAACTCTAGCTAATCCCGTCGACCTATCTGTCTCTCTTCCTCCCTCCTCATCGCGCTTGCTTTACTTTCCCCTTATACCATCTCCCTCATTTTGTCCATCTTCTTCCCTTTTCTTGACTCCTCTTTTTCGTTAGTTTCCTTGCAATCAGTCTCTGTCTTCCTCTCTATCCTTCTCTCTTTCCATTTCTTGACCACCCTCCTTCGTTTCCACACCCCCCTGTGTCTCTTTCTCTCTGCAGCAGAAGTGCAGAGCCAGGGCTTTTTCCTGCTGGTAATTTATTTTCCCATTAGCCCCCTGTCTGAAGTGCATGCTCTAGGTCTGAGTGTGTGTGTGTATTGGGGGGGGGGGGGCGGCACTGAGGGCCACCCCAAAGAAAGACCCGGAGAGTCAAAAAGAGGAGGGCACCCTGGACACACTGATAAGGCAGAAGAGAGGGAGAGGCTGGGCTGGAGGGACAGAAATGAGGGGAGAAAGCGATGTGAGATATTAGTTTGGTGTCCATCTAAGGAATTTTGCTCATTATGAATGAAGCAGACTAACTAGAAAAGCTGAATGATGGTGACTTGTTTCAGTGGTGCGATAACTAATAATTAACTAGTTGATCCAGACATTTAAATAGAATGAATGCCAACAATTTCTTCCCTTGCACTAAGTAAGATTTCCGGCTTTTTTCCTGTTTTATTACAACGATCAGTGAAAAAGATTTTAACCTCAAGCTCTTCCACACTGTGAAGCTCTTTTCTGACTTTGTGTTCCCTAAATGATTAATCCAAAGTTGAAGCAACACGAGCTCGTCATCACTGGGCCAGTGTTCACGCAGATTACTTCTGTTTATCTCAGAGCTCATCTGAAGAGATTTTACAAGGTCAGTTTATTTCAATGTTCCCTTTTAAGAGTCTCTCTTCAGTATACAGTGTATTCATCAAATTGTGTCCATGTAAGTCGATATTCTCCTTGTTGACTGCCATCAGCCTGTTGAACATTAAGACAATGTTGCTGACGGCACTGGCCGATGTTTCAGTTTCTTCACAGTAATTTTGTGGTCCTTATATCTGGGATTCAGTTTCATACAATGCACATAAAATTTGCGCTCTGATTGTATGATGTATGTATGAATAGCTGCAGTTCTGGAGGTGAGTACCCACCAAGGTGCTCCTTCGAGAACTACATACATGTCCTGTTGTGTACCAATAATATGAACTCTGAATTGTGGTTGCTAATGTAAAGTCTCCTCTTGTCGTCATTTTTCCATCTTCATTTGTACAGAGTTTCTGTAGGTGTATCACAAGCCTGACCACTGCTACAACCATTAATTTAGCTAATTAGCCCGTTGTTGCCATTAACTGTTTTATACTCATGTGTGTATGGATGCTACAGAAGCCTTATGATAGTTTTTAAAGTTCGCTAAACCTGCTGACTTGGGTTCTGGTTGTGTGGGGTAGAGATGAAAGCCATTCTATGTGGAGATTTCATTAACTCCATTTGGCCTCTAGAATACACCAGTTTTCCATTTAATGTGCCTCTGTTTGGCTCTGTGTTACAAACTAGCCAGAGGTTACTCCCCAGTAAAACGCTCCACTCTCCCAGTTGGGATTAGGCCTTTTAAGGACTGGTTTGTGTGTGGTGCTGCTCCTTTCATCTGCTGCCATCAGAGGCACCCCTACATTAAAGGGATTCCTCTCTTTCTCTCACTCTACACCCATCCCTCTTTCCTCTCTCATTTAAGCGCACAGTTACATTTTCTCTGACTGATTGTCAATATGTGTGATAACTGTAGTCTCCTCACTTGTTAACACAGATTACTAGTGGAACACACACAGAGTCGAGAGATTTCTATCTCATGAAATCAGGTAAATTATGGTGTCATTAAACCCAACAGCAGCAGCGACTGTAAAACATTTATTGTGTCATATACAGGTTTCATCGGGGAAAACCAAACTTTTTTTTAGTGAAAATGTAGCACTTTTTTGTCCATGTGGCCCCAATTTAGAGGTCTCAATATAGCTTGAGTTCATATTTCTTATATATATTTTTTCCTGCCTCTTGATATTACATTCTCCTTATGTCATAGATGTGGCATTATAAAGGTAGTAAAGTTTCAACAAGCCAGGTCTGTGTATGCACAAGTGATCCCTGGAAATGAAGTAACACTCAATTTCAAACCATTTTTTCGACTCTTGGCTCTGTATGATGTCATCTGCTGTTCAAATGTTGTTTGAGTGGCAGCCAATCAGAAGAAAGTTCTCTTAATGTGAGGGTGGCCTTAAATGAAATGGAGCTAGAACAGCTTGGGTTAATAAAGGCCCAGTACTGACACTACTGTCCTATTTCTGATAAAACACATGAAAATACAGGTTTATTATAGCAGCTGTGGGATCAAATGGAATCAGATACAGTGGCACTGGAAACAAGTGCTGCACCACAAACACTTCATAATTCTAAATATAAAAATAACTGAAGAGGTGACATCTTTAGAGTATCATTCATTAAGCTTTAAATTGGAATATTAGTTGATTTGTTGATAAATGGTGTTTTTATCCCACCATCAGCATTGCTTGTGGTTCTCTTGTTTCGTGAATGATTGTTCCTATACTGGACTATATTCAGTTTTTTACTGGTACAGAGAAAAGGGAGAGCGTGTCTCAAGCTCACTGACATTCAACACCATATTCATCCAGCACTAGAGCACAAACTGTGCTGTAATCTGCCATCCTTTAAAACAAGCCTAATCCTGCTCTTGTTGTGACTAATCACCCTCTTAGCTCAGTCTCTTCTCACACTTTTACTTTTTTTTTTTCTTCTGTTTTTTGTATTTCAAGCCCCCACCCTACCCCCACCCCCAGATGATGGTGGTCAGTGAAAGATTGTCCCATTTTGGATCCACAGTGTGGCTGTGGTGTGGGGAAATCCTCATTTCCAAAGTGTATATACATGTGACAATACACATGAAAGACATTTTCACAGTTCATTCCATTATTAGGACCATTGTTATTGTAATTCACATAACCAAAGTGGTAGTATTGCATTGCTTTTGTGTCCATTGTTGCTTTTAAAATACACACACGTACACACTGCTTGGGGAAAAAATAATAAATCCTCACATATAATGGCAGCAGATGAATAAATTGGTCTTAATCTGCGTGTGGATGTGTGTGTCTATAACGCCTATAGTGCGGCATTCATAGGTGGTATGTAAAACGGGCTGCCTTATCAGTTATCAGGGGAGGCCAAATTGACATAGAGGAATCACTCCATTGTGTGCGGATTCAAAGAGAGATGTGAGCACATTGGATGTCTCCATTTCCTATAACTGTGACCTTGAGGCAAGAGGAATAGCGCCGTACCCCCCACGTCCAATCTGCTGACTGCTGGATTCAGACAGGGCCAGCTGATTTTGGGTGCTAATCGGGGATACCTCAGGGTTATTCTAAAGGGTAAATTCAGTTTGGCTTTTATTGTTTCTGAGCCACGTGAATGCAAATCACAAGGCCTGTGTACAGTTTTGTGTGGAGTGGAATATTTATAGTCTGTCCCTTTTTTTTTTTTTTTTAATAAAGTTTTAGGTTTTGTTACTCATAGCATTTAATAACAAAGAAAAACTGGATAATTACTTAACATAAACTATTATAGGGTGACAATTTTTTGCAAAATGCATCAAATATGTGAATTTTAAAATGTACCGGTCCTCATGTAGTCTGAGTTCAGCTGACCTCAGTTTGCCCCTTTTACCCCAGTTCAGGATTGTTTTGTTTATGTGGTAGCAGGCTTAAGTCAGATAATCATCTGCTTGATGTGGAACCAGTGATTCATCACGTCTCATTATTGTTATAATACTAAAGCTGTGTTTTTATCTTCAATCTTTCTCAGCAACATACTAAACAATACCACAGTCTCTTCATTTTTGGCAGATCGGTTATAAAGTGCATACTTAGGTTTTCCTTGGCTCAAAATGGGCCTTTGGACCTGACTGTGCATATAGTAAAGACAATAAGGTTGTGTCACCTTACTTAACAGTAGTCTGTATGTTTTTCTGGTGTTTTTGATCATTTTATCGGCAAAAAATTTATTTTAAGCTTGAATAAATAAAATATTTTATATGTTTGCCTTCATAAAACTAATGAAAATCATATATTAATAGACAGGAAATGTCTTTAGTTTTAGTTTTAGTTTGTCAACACATTTAAACAGGAGGAGGCGGCTTTGATGCACAGGTTTGGGATTGGTTTGTCTATGTGGTACTTTCTGAACTTATTAAATCTGCCCCTGACTAATGCCACCCATGAAGTAAACTGTAACTAACACTGAAATTAATAAAGATTAATTGAAACTAAGCATTGCTAAACAATCAAAACTAGTCTCTCAAAATCAAACTGAAACTAAATGTAATTTTTAAAAAAATTAAAATTAATTTTAAAAAAATCAAATCAAATATGTACCCTTGCATGGTCTTGAGAAATTTGAAATAATTTTAAGAATGAATAAATAATGTTGTTTGAATGGATGGTCAATTTATCATATCTGGATCAATGAAGAGCATGGGCCGTGTTTGTTTAAATTAGAAATCAAGTGACCTGTGTTAAAAAAAACCATTAGCTGATGTGTGTAGTGTGTGTCGGTCACATTACTCTGATGTGTGTTAACACTGCCCAACAGTCAGTGTGTGTTTCAAACCAGATCTAAACAAAGAAGGCAGTTTTTCTTTTTCTGTCTTTCTGTCTGTCTGTCTTTCTTTCTTTCTTTTTTAGCACTCAGTATAATTAATCCATCCCTCAGTGACAAAAGGGTCCCTACCCCTCCTTTTCTCCGGCCCGTCCCATTGGCATTTTAGGGCAGAGGGATTCAGCAGGACCCCCGGGCACCCCCCGGCCCTGACCCCTGCCCCCCCACCAGGGGAGCATCTGTGGATCGATCCAAGGCCAGCTGGCACCAGGGGGAGAGGGGCAGGACTGATAGTCTATGACAGGCTCTGCTCCAACACAGATACACCCTTCTTGAATGGGAGTTATGACGAATGAAGCAGTGTGTAGTTTCAGGTTTGGTTGCTCTTATTTATTTATTTTTTATATAGCAGCCTGAATTTTTGAGTTAAATCAAGTCGGAGCTTAACCTTGATCTCTGTTGATACACTGTAGTTCTAAAGATATACAACTAGGGGGCAGCATGCAACCATCACCCATCCCTCCTTTCTATCCTCTCCCGTTCCTCATCTTTTTCTCCTGCTCCTGCTGTGCCTCCTCTGCGCGCGCACACACACACACACACACACACACACACACACAGGTATTTAGTCTTTCTCCTGGCTCAGAAATAGAGAGCGTATTGAAAGTCCTATCCTCTCTGTAATAAATTAAACTTCTGCATTGTCCTTCCCTTTCATTTTACACATTGTCACAACCTCCTAGTCCCTCTAATCCCAGTTACCCCCCACTTCCCCCCTCACCATCACCTTTTCTCACACACACATTGATTGACAAGTAGCATCTGGGGAAATGGAGCACATTCCCATTGTTTGCTGCCACTACTCAAATCTGTTGAAATGGTTATTCCATTCTTTCGTCGGAGTATTTGCATATCCTTAAGTATTTCCTATTTTCCCCCACCTCCCTTTCTCCCTATCCTCCTTTTTGCTAAATCCCCTCTTCTTAAGTGTTTAGTGCATTTGGAAAATTCATTCATAAAGTATCTACATGCGCTATTAGCTTAGTATAATAGCTAGGGTGTAATCTGCAGAGAGATAAGAGGTGGAGAGAGTGTTTTTTTTTTAGTTTTTTTTTTTATTTCCTCATCTTCTTCCTGTCCTGATGGGCTGCTCTGTGGACAATCACTGTGGCAATGATACGTCATTATGTTCCCCAGCCAAAGCGACAAGGCTCAAATGTCAAGAGGAAATGTCAAGAGGCCTTGCTAGTCAGTCAGTTGGATTCTTCTGTAGTTTTTATTTATTTAATTATTGGCCTGAGAGAGGCGTGAGGTATGAAGGAGGAGGCAAACACGGAGAGAGAGATGGAAGGATAGGGCGGTTTGTAGAAATGTAGCATTGAATATCATCGGCAGATGGGGAAAATGGAAAGGCGGGATAGAGGCTAAAGATACAGATTCGGCTCATCTTTGCTTGAAAGCTGTTTTCACTCCTGAGCAAAAGATGTCTACAAACTGGGTTCACACAGTCTTTGGCTCTTCTCCTCCCATGTGGCAGCTGCTTTAGCCTCAGCAGTGTTAGTCAGTTTCACACTGTTTTTGGGACACTGTTTCAGGCCACACTGGGAAATTATAATCACATTAGGGGCCAGATTTCAAATGTACTGATAATCTTGATTTTAATTGAAAACACTCTCATATAGCCTTTTCGTGTACAATTGGGCACTTAAACCCATCAGTCAGTAAACAGAAAAGTTTATTAACCTTTTTAACACTTAGTCAAGCAAAATTAATGCATTCTGATTGCAGAAGAAGACAGCCAACTTGTTTCAGTTTCACAAGCTGCTTGTTTTATGAAGCATTTAACAAAACGTTATGGAAAAAAGCACAGGGATGAACTGCTCATTTTGTGCATGCACATTTCTACAAGTCTTGCTGTGTCATAGGACTGAGCATCCATCTATCCACCCAGTTTTTTCTGCCACTTATTCAGCTCTTCTGGGGGTCACCGAGGTGTTCCCAATGCCAGCTCTCTAGCACGCCTGGGTTCTGCGCTCAGGGTCTCATCATTGAACATGAACAAAACTCCTCATCCAGGAGGCACCCTAGCCAGATGCCCGAACCACCTCAACTGGCTGCTCTCCAGGAGTCCATCCTGAATAGCCAAGCTCCTCACCCTGTCTCTAAGCTTCAGCCTAGATGCACACTAGATACTAATTGATGCCACTTGTATCCATGATCTCATTCTTTTGGTCACTACCCTCATAGGTGAGGACATAAATTAAGCCATCCACTAAATTTGATAGTTTTCCTACACATTTAGTCTGCTTTTAAAACAGCAAACCAGTACAGGCTAATCCATCTGCCAGTGTCCTGCTGCAATTCCCCTCACTCATGACCCTTAAATACCTGAAATGCGCTACTTCAAATAAAAACATATTTCCAGCCTGGAACTGGGTATTCCACCCATTCCCAGGTGAGATACTAATTCTCATCCCAGACCACTTCAGTGACAGTAAACTTGATGAATCCAACAGGACCGTATCATCTGCAAAAAGCAGGGAGGAGGTCCTGAAACCACCCCACCTGGCTTTTTCTACTACAAACTCTGACCAAAAAAAATGAACAGGTCTGAACGTAACTCAATAGTTGTGTGTGTGTAATGTCTCATTAAAAAAAGATCTTTGATCATGTAGTTTACCTCCACCATACAATCTAACCTTCAAACTGGCTGCACATAAAAACACAGCTCAAAGGAACGTATTGCGCTGTAGCGGCATTCCTTTTTTCTGTTCAGCAGCTTTCTGAAGCCTCTGTTCCCTGTTTTTGCCTCCACACACACACACACACACACACACACACACACACACACACACATATATATATATATATATATATATATATATATATATACAGTGGTGTGAAAAAGTGTTTGCCCCCTTCCTCATTTCCTGTTTTTTTGCATGTTTGTCACACTTAAGTGTTTCGGAACATCAAACCAATTTAAACAATAGTCAAGGACAACACAAGTAAACACAAAATGCGATTTGTAAATGAAGGTGTTTATTATTAAAGGTGAAAAAAAATCCAAACCATCATGGCCCTGTGTGAAAAAGTGATTGCCCCCTAAACCTAATAACTGGTTGGGCCACCCTTAACAGCAACAACTGCAACCAAGCGTTTGCGATAACTTGCAATGAGGCTTTTACAGCGTTCTGGAGGAATTTTGGCCCACTCATCTTTGCAGAATTGTCCTAATTCAGTTACATTAGAGGGTTTTCGAGCATGAACGGCCTTTTTAAGGTCATACCACAACATCTCAATAGGATTCAGGTCAGGACTTTGGCTAGGCCACTCCAAAGTCTTCATTTTGTTTTTCTTCAGCCATTCAGTGGTGGACTTGCTGGTGTGTTTAGGATCATTGTCCTGCTGCAGAACCCAAGTTCGTTTCAGCTTGAGTACACGAACAGATGGTCGGACATTCTCCTTCAGGATCTCTTGGTAGACAGCAGAATTCATAGTTCCATTTATCACAGCAAGTCTTCCACGTCCTGACGCAGCAAAACAGCCCCAGACCATCACACTACCACCACCATATTTTACTGTTGGTATAATGTTCTTTTTCTGAAATGTAGTGTTCCTTTTACACCAGATGTAATGGGACACACACCTTCCAAAGAGTTCCACTTTTGTCTCATCGGTCCACAGAATGTTTTCCCAAAAGTCTTGGGGATCATCAAGATGTGTTTTGGAAAAATTGAGACGAGCTTTAATGTTCTTTTTGCTCAGCAGTGGTTTTCTCCTTGGAACTCTGCCATGCAGGCCATTTTTGCCCAGTCTTTTTCTGATGGTGGAGGCATGAACGCTGACCTTAACTGAGGCAAGTGAGGCCTGCAGTTCTTTGGACATTGTTGTGGGGTCTTTTGTGACCTCTTGGATGAGTCGTCGCTGTGCTCTTGGGGTAATTTTGGGAGGCCGGCCACTCCTGGGAAGGTTCACCACTGTTCCATGTCTTCGCCATTTGTGGATAATGGCTCTCACTGTGGTTCGCTGGATTCCCAAAGCTTTGGAAATGGCTTTATAACCCTTTCCAGACTGATATATCTCAATTGCTTTCTTTCTCAATTGTTCCTGAATTTCTTTGGATCTCAGCATGATGTGTAGCTTTTAAGGATCTTCTGGTGGACCTTACTGTGTCAGGCAGCTCCTATTTAAGTGATGCCTTGATTGAGAACAGGTGTGGCAATAATCAGGCCTGGGTGTGGCTAGAGAAATTGACCTCAGGTGTGAAAAACCACAGTTATAGTATGTTTTAACAAGGGGGGCAATCACTTTTTCACACAGGGCCATGATGGTTTGGATTTTTTTTCACCTTTAATAATAAACACCTTCATTTACAAATTGCATTTTGTGTTTACTTGTGTTGTCCTTGACCATTGTTTAAATTGGTTTGATGTTCTGAAACACTTAAGTGTGACAAACATGCAAAAAAACAGGAAATGAGGAAGGGGGCAAACACTTTTTCACACCACTGTATTTACCCAGGATCCCACAGAAACAGGCACCTGCTGGTCTCTGAAAGAGTGCAATAGTAAAGGAGTATAGGGATGATCATATATAGTGCACATAGGGAACAGAGTTCACACAGAGGTCAGAGGGTGCTTTGACACACACACACACAAGATCTGCTCCTGCAATGATTTATGAGATTCATGTTTTAGGTAAAACAGGACACAATATTGTATTATAATATTTTTGTCTAAAGTGCCTTAAAATCTAAAAAATATATTTGCCCTCCTCTCATAAACATACAAAAAGGTCTAATCACCCATTTACTAATGTCCAAGAGGCTATTTATACATCTTAAAATGATCTTCTATCCACTTCAGGGTCACAGGGGGCTGGAGCCTATCCCAGCTGCCATTGGGCAAGAATACACTGGGCAGGTCACCAGTCTGTCACAGGGCTAACAGAGAGACAACCACTCACACATATGGGCAATTTAGAATCACCAATTAGCCTAACCCCACTAACTGCATGTCTTTGGACTGTGTGAGGAAATCAGAGTACCCAAATAGAACTCCTTCAGATAAGGAGAGAGCATGCCAGATGGTGGATTTGAACCCAGGACTTTCTTGCTGTGAGGTAACAGTGTTACACCACCACCTGCTGCCTTCCCAAAATGGATCTGTTATTCAAAATTCAGTTTAAACACTTGTTATGAGGAACACCTGGACACTGAATGCATGACATTAAATTTTTTAACATTAACATAGGAACCACATGTAAATCACAATACCCCTTAAATCACCAAGCACCTTTTTGGTTTGTTTAGCCCCTTCCTTAGTCACTGACATCAGTTGAACCAATTTTATGAACCATTTGGGGAACCATGCCACTGCCAGCTTTCTGGCAGTTTATTTTGTTGGTGAAAATGTGTGGAACTAGTTCTAGATTAAGCACCGGAACTGGCACAATATTCCAAACTTGCTCATTATACCCCATAACTGATCAGATACAGGGAACAAAGACAACAATAATTTCAATGTTTACTGTTGTGTTGTGGACCAGCAATGGGCAGGAATAAAACACATGTATGATGTCCAGTGTTCAGAGGCCTTGGCGCATTTCTGAAGCACCATCAAAATGCATCTGCTACACAAAATCAGAAAGCAACAGGCAGAATGGCTGGGCCATGCCTCTCATATGCCTCCAGACTGCCTGCCAAACTTAACACTTTTTGGCTGCGTGCCTGGTAAATTATACTGCCAAAAAGTTTGTAAATTATACTGCCAAAGCCTTTCCTTACCTCTTGAAGATATTGAAAGAACAGCAAAGGACAGACTGCATTGGAGATCTCTGATTAGTCCACCACCACTCTGTGTACACCTTTGGGAGTGCCGTCTACAGAAACGGCAGTGTTGTGTCATCTGTATCATGCCTTTTCGAAGTCTGTTAACTTGTGCTACCTTTCTCTGTAATCAAGTCACAGAAAAGAAAATTGAGTTGATCCTGCATAAGTATCGACAAAAGAGTAAAATGGAGATTGGTCCCAATTTTTCTGCTGTGGCAGCATCTATTTTTCTGATCTGTGTGCGCTATAGGCCGCGACAAATCAAAACATAGTTTGCGCTGATTAATTCTAACAACAGACATAATGGGAAACTGCACAAAAGTTGCGGCAAAGCCATCAGCTGGGCCTTCGTTTGGGTGCTAATTGAAATAGAGTAGGCAGGATGTTATTCAGTTTACAACCTCTGAGTCACTAAAGGTGAGCCAGAAATCAGGCACATCTCCCCAGACCCGCTATGCTGGAAATTCTGAAAGTTTATTTTTACAGATTAAAACTCAACTCATTTTTTTAATCACGTTTTGTTGACAGTGAGGGAATATCTGAATTACAATAGCTTGTTTGCCCCTTTAATTTTATTTAGTTTCCATTTAGTGTCCAGAGCCCATTGTCTTGTTTTGTCTTGACACTTGTTTAAGCCACTGTTTAGCTGGATCAGTGGTGCATACAGAAGGAGAAAATAGGATTAATGACCCCAGAGGTAAATAAATGAATTTTGGCACTCGCCTCTCTCTTTTTCTTGCTCTCTATTTGGCCACACCGCTGACAGTTTAATCAGTTCTTCATTGAATGATTTAATCAACCTTTAAAAAAGGTGGTGTTTTTTTCTTCTCCCCCAAACCCACTTCACTCAGTAAACCCTCTGATGGTACTGATTGTAATAAAATAAAACACTCTCAGTTTTGCTGAGGGAATAAGGCAAAATGACTTTCAGCAAGGATACATTTGAGGAAGTGATGAATAATGCCAGCCTAATGAAATTATTACAAAACCATTTTGTATCCCTTGTGTGGTTACCCTGCACCGTGTTCACACATTGACAGGGAACACCTCTCAAGTACATTTCCTTCATTCAGGTAATTTGTAAAACTGAAAATCTCAACTTGGACCTTGAGGGCAACCCATTTTGAAGAGATAAAAGGTTGATCATAATCAGCACTGCACATTTATCCACAAAGAGTTGCAGTTTAATCAGATATGTAATCATACTCAGACGTAATTGTGTTTGCCAGGGGGATGAAGACACTTTGCGCCCACTTTGGCTTTTCAAATTGATGTACAAAGTACAACTCTTAATGGTGTTTTGCAAAAAAAAAGAGAGTTGCCTTCACACCTTTGCGGCTGGATGATAGACACTGAGGCAAAAAGTTGATAATGTTTCCTCGCAGCGGCATGAGGCAACGCAAAAAGCCACTCATTTCAGCTGTAGCCAGCCTTATTGCCCTCTTTAATCTTCTGTCCCTTTTTAACTTTGATCTTGCATTTCTGAGTTTCCGATGCTGTTCCGCTGCAGCACTTACACCTGCAGACAAAAGAGGGAAGACAGAAAGTGTTTGGCTTTTAGCGAAAAAATTGTAGACATATGCACACAGAAGCACGGATACAAGTGGTGAACATGCGGAGCAGTGCACTATCATCTGCAGAACATCTGCTTGCCATCAAATGTGGCATCAAAGGCTGCTTGTTACTAGGATTGCATTAGCTTCCTGATGTTTCAGCTTTGATATGGCCTAGCATTACTTCAGCAAACAACAGATCCTCCTGCTGCAGCGCCTAAATGTCTGCGAGGCTCAGTCCTTCATGTCACAACAATGCGAGTCTCTTTCTGGCTGTCTGGATAATCAAATGAAGACAGATGATATGCCAGAACTCCTGCAAACATTGCCTCTAAAGTTAAGGCTGCATCACCATGCTCAATACTGCAGGCATTTATAGTTAGTCCTGATTTTCCTAACAGTAAGTGAGCTTTGGCACGCTTATCAATACTGTCACTTGAGCAACAGAAATTTTTGTTTGCCTCCTCTCTCAAGGCTCTTAAAGGTGTTCAAGTGAGATAAGTGGAGCTGGATTTTCGTTTTCTTCGGGGGAATATCGCATCGTCTCTTTTCATGTTGAAGAGTTGTTGTTCTCTTCCTGTCACCATTATCTAAAGTAATTTGGTACTTACATATTTAATATAAAATTAGCAACTGACATCATTTTCATTGTCTTGAATGACAGCAGAGGCCCATTAGATGATTAGTTTTTCATGATTTACATGCACATGGATAATACACGGTCACTTCCTTGCATGAGGGTGAGCTTGGTTTTAGTGTCTGTGGGAAGGGAAGTGTTCTGCTGATGCAGCGATTGTGTTCAAAGGTCAACGTTTCTCTAAATATGAACAAAAAGTTAAAGATTGGTCTGCTTGAATTCAGACTTCAAGGATGTCAAATGCCTTAAGATATGTAGCTCCATTACTCAGATCTGTTTTAATGTCCTTAATTTTGCTAAGTGTGCCATAACTTTAATAGGACAAACCTGAGAGCCTTTAATTCACACATATATATTTCCATACACATGGACCATAGTGAAGCATATTAATTTATGTGATGCAATCAATATGAAAGCCAGCTGACTGGACTCTTGAGGTCCTTAAGGGCTCCTGTAAAAAAAAAAAAAGAAAAAAAAGAAAAGAAAATGAACTGAGTCAAATTCTCACAGGACAGCACTTCTCTTCTGACAAGATAGTTTCAAAGTGAGTTAAGCTTTAATTATGAGGCTTGGAAACTTAAAATGTGATGAAATTTTAGGTTTAAAGTATAAAATAAAATCATCTTATTTACTTTCTTGCCAAGAATCAGAAGAGAAAGTTGATGCCATCCCCACATTCAATTCAATT